>QQSS02176954.1:0-14854 GCA_003687565.2 Craspedacusta sowerbii
AGATAGATAGATAGATAGATAGATAGATAGATAGATAGATAGATAGATAGATAGATAGATAGATAGATAGATAGACCACCATCAGTATCACTCTTTATGTAAAGTTGGACGCACGTATCAACTAGAAATGCTGCAATTAGTTCAGCTATAAAATCCAACCAGTACCTTTAACGATAAAAAAAGTCTAGTTACATCAACAGCTAACAAAGTAAATTAAATTCCATGACAGCTAGCATTAGCTAGTATGGTTGAGATCATCCAGTTCAAATAGATGAACATCAGACAAAAGAAATATCTTCTTACCTGCAGTAGTAAATCGCACCAAAGATGGCAGCCAAAATAAGTACTAACATAATTATGCTGACTGCAACAGGGGTTACGACTGTTACAGATGGCGAAGTGGTTGGTTTCACTGGCATTGCTGGAAAAACAAAAGAACTTACTAACTTTATTCCTTGTTAGACACGACGTTCTAAACAAAAAGCTTGAATTGTGCGTATCTTATTGAAGTCGCTCAATTCAAAGAATAAGATTTGTAGAGTTTGCAGGGCCTTAGCAATAAACATTTGCATTTCTCGGTAGGCGCGATTGCGACATAAAGACGACTTCTTGGTTTTCGTCCATTTAATCTTCAATTATAGTTACACAGCCGTGATTAGAGCTACCTAGTAAGATGTTGAGATAGAATTCTGATATTATCAAAGAAATTTTAAGGAACAAGCAAACTTGTGTAAGGCATGATACGTGTAATATGAGGTTTTGGGGTACTTTAAATACATCTATGCTTTCAGTTCAGCTCGATGAGGAAAACTTCGTAGCCTGCATTTAATTCTATTAATTGCTTTATTTTGTTAGTTCTGCGCTCGCGGCACTTCCCAAGAACGGACGTTCAAGGGTGTAAAACATCATAGAATTATGATGAAAAGCATTTAGTAACAGCGGTGGCATAGTACCATCAGCGGGCCCCGACTTGTCACTAGGCAACCACCAGCAGCAAAGATTTTATAAGCCTGCAATAAGGAACGAACAAATAGCTTGAGTTGTATGAAGCACCATTCATATGAAAAACGCCGAACCAACACTCACCAGTCCAAAATAAACGCGTTGTAGACTTTCCAGTCAGCTTTCGCTTATCACTTGCACGCTCAACCTGTCCATATACACGCACTTCATACAGAGTGTTTTTCTCGAGATAGCGTATTGTTACTTCAAGATTACCACCAGCTTCCACAGGTATGTCCCCGCCTGCAAAATACGCAATAGAAAAACATGCCTAAGAAATCAGCAAATCATGGGCATACAAAAGCATAGCTCGGCCAGCTAGTCACACGGCATCGTAAAGGTTTGCATATAATCGCCCCTTCCTGCTTCAAATTTTGTCCAAGTCCAATATCAGATTACCTAATACAACAACGTGCAGAAAACACATCAACGTGAAATGCATTTAGATTCTCTGAAACCTAAGGACATTGCAGAGACGCTACAACAACGTAACTCCGAACTCCGCATTATGTCTCACAGAAATGGCCTAAATACATACAAAAAATAAAGGCTAACTATGTATGCATACGCTTTTTATGGATGCTAAACCACAGAAACGGGAACTTACGCAACGTATAAGAAGCTACCGCACATACGTGTATTGTTAAATGCGTGCACCCTGTATGTCATCCCTCTTCCAAAGTCTGCAGGTGGATCCCAAGCAACCGTCAGGGAATATTCGGTTCGATGCCGGAGTCTCAGATTTAGAGGTACGTCCGGCACTAAGAAACCAATTAAACACGCACTTTTACAGATTCAATTGATTTAAGGAACAAACATGTCCTTTTTTCGGCACTTGCAGAAACAGTTGAAGTCAGTACTTCCATCCAACAAAGGCACACAACAGGTCCCGTCAATGTCAAACAAGAACAAGGCGCGAGAAAAACGTTTGAAATTTTTCAAGGACTTCATACCTGCAACATCAGTAACAACATCTACTCGTCTACTGTATGATGAAGATATGTCATTCTTCGCTATAATTTGAATGGAATACTGAACATCAGGTTTGATATCAGGAAAGCTTAGCAGGTAAATGAGTGGCGAAGAATTTCGGAGGAGATTTCCCACCGTGCTTTCTAAAGTGGTACTGCTAAGGTTGGTGTCAAGAACTCTCGGCAAATTATCGCCTGTTGCGTTATAGCGCACCTGAAAAGAGATGCCAAACGAAGCATGAAAAGTCCCTATAAACACATCCAAACGAGCAAGCAAAAGAGCAAACTAAGTACAAAAACAGGCCGCAGATATGAAGCACTAAAACTGCAAAAAACAGCCATACATACGTAACAGGTTACTTACATAATAGCTAACATTCGGCGCATTTATATAAACTGGCCTTTCCCAAGTAACTAGTATTTGAACATCATCAGACATAGTATTTACAGCCGATACATTTTGCGGCGACGAAGGAACTAAAAAAAAAAACAAGGCTAATTAACAACTAATAGATAATAGTTAGCTTTCATACTAGATCATCGCCAAAATCAGGATACTATCAGACAAAAGGAGTTATTCCCCATCGAAAACGCCTTAGGGCAATAAACCCATAGCTATTTACGACTTAAGACCGACACTTAAATCACTAAACAAACCGGGTTCAGGGGAATGTATTGTCTGTCAAATATCTACATTACTCAGTTATTCCAGCTCCGCCCCCGCCCCCTTTTTTGCAGTCTTTTTTTTTTCGGTCGGCTTATCGGAACCGGAAATATAGCTTATCAGAAGAACGGGGGAAAAGACTAATGTTTCAAGACCTACATGGAAATCACACAGAATGGGAAAAACTAATACAGCACTATCACAGGGCTATTCTATGCGACTCCATATGACACTTACCATCCATTTCCGTTCGAGTAAAAGGAACCTCCACAGCAGTACTGCATATTGGCGTGCCATCACTTCCGTTTATGCAAGATCGCATGGTGATCTTGTACTCTGTGTAAGCAAGTAACTCAGCGAATACTGCTTCGCTTCCTTCAGCCCTGATGCTAAGAAGGCTGTCATCAAATGCCCTTCTGCATGTTAAGACGGTGTACGAAAATGTTGAATTTTTGGATGCGTGACGCCCAGGAACAAATGTGATGGTGATACTTCTTGCCGTAACACTCGAGCTAATATTGCTAGGTTCCGTCGGTCGAGCTAATTTTTAAAAAAGCGCAAAAGAAATTACAGAACACTGAACAAGACCTACTTGCACAATTCAGATCGGGGAACTAAAACCTTAAACAGTGTCATGTGATGCACACGAAACTATAATACACAAACTAATACTCTGAAATCTGAAAACATGCAGCTAGTTTGTGGATTAACAACGGAAAAACAAACTAAACCTTTAGACAGCGGAAAGCAGAAACAAGATCACTGTCCTTAGATAATGTGATAAGTATCCTGGAATGCCCATATGGCGACCGAAGTGGCGCAACCGCAGTCCCAATGCATGAGTCAATCACTCAGTAGCCATATCCTTCGCCGATATTGGTGCTAGGTTGGTGTGTGCATAAAATTACCCTATTTGGTCTTACCTGCTGCCCCTTTTTGCGTTTGCCCTGCAGCCTTGTCTCAACTCGCATGGCTTTATTGGTTGTTGAACATAATCGTCGTATTTGGAACTAGTTATCACGGAGTATATCTGGAAGCGCCTTCTGGCGCTATTGCAATATGACCAGGCGAAGTTTATCTTGATAGAAGGCAGTCCATTTACTTCGTCCAGGAGTTGTATAACTTAATTAAATCTTGACTTGCTTATAAAATGGGAAACTTGTAAAATAGAGATTAGAAGCAGAAGTTGAACGAACAGAATACGATCAGTCCAAAAGATCTGCTTTGTCTGCAACATACTATACTGCTCCACTCACAACAATATCGCCCAGCACTTAACAGATCGGAAACGCAGAATAGATCCTCGCTCCGCCGGGTACCGATGCTTTGGAGGGATGATCTGCCTGAATAGTCTACAAGAACCGCGTAATGACCGGCCGCGCTCAGCTGCAAGAGAATGCGGCGAGCTCTTTCCTGAGGCCTGCCTCTAGAGTAGGGACAATCACTTTCACTTCAGGTACGGACGCCATCGTTCTCTCGAACAACTTCGCGCGGACATATCGCTGGTGAAATCCATTAAAAATCAGTTTTCTGTAGCTGCCTCCAATCTTTACCAAGCGAATAGGTGGTTGCGTTTCAATTCAGGCTTGCGTGGCCTGAAATTCAGATTATCCATAGCTCGCATCCGGGAAGCACATAAGCCAGTAATGAGAATCAGGAGAAAGCATGCTAACCGCGTGGACTTGATCTTCGACCGTCGGCAAGACCCTTTGTAGCTGATTAGGAGTAAGGGTACAACAAGATCATTGTATTGTCTCCTACCGATTCGTCAGCGACGAAATCTGTCAGGGGCCCGAGGGCACCTGAAACTCGACCATTTCTTGGCGACCAGGTCGGACGGCTAGCGGGTCGGCACGTTGACACCGGGGTGAACGCACTGAGCAAATGAGGGCGCCCAATCTACCGTTCTCCACTGCTCGTTCGCCCACGACTGCGGTCTGTGAAGCTGACCTAGAGCATCGAGTGCGACAACGTTGCGGACGTCAATGGACCCGTTCGCTAGCGGAGGGGAAGGCGTAGTCTTAACGGTGTCGTGGAGGCGGACGCTGTCTTGGATTGACAGAAGACAGAGGAAGAGATATGTCGTAAGGAATAGCCGTGAGGAGACCTGCTCAGCCTTCTAGCGAGACCAGCACGGTCTCATTCGGTAACCCAAGAGTCCTGACAGCGTCGTTTAGACAGCGTTGATCTTTTTTCTCTGCCAAGGCTTCGCAGTACTCGTAGCTAAAACCAGGTGATGCATGCACTCCTGGTTCGCAGTTAGGACACGTTAGAGCTCGGAGTAACTTCAGTCTGGAATCATTAGACGCTATTCATATATAAGTGAAACGAATAATAACTTTCCATCCAAGTTAACCCATAAAAAACGGGCACAATTTCGACCTTGAGCTTATCTTCTGTAAGGTCTCAATACACGATATCCTGTGCACCACAGACGCTGCAATCTGATGCGCAGAGACGCATGCGGCCAATAAACCAAGGACAAAGTCGTCGGGTACGCGTCCAACCCACCGTAGAGGATTACAAACAGAGTTGAGAAACAACCCAGCCTTCTTAAACGCACTGGTGGAAACACCTGGAACAGCTTCGCTCTCCGTAGATCTCCAAAAATCAGGGCACAAAAGCATTCAGAGAAGAACTTGACGTAGAGCCGAGGGATTGGGGTCATATCATCTTCAATAGCAGGCAAAATGTAAGAATCGAGGATGGTGCATCCCATTCTGCGCAAGCCGTAGCTCCCCTTGAGGCAGTAAATACCGAAAGACTGCCAGAAATGGTGTCAGGAAGTTGCTTGGTTCGAGGGAAACTCAAAGTAATGCAGGCGCAACCAGCGAGGTCGATCGCTCGATAGGAGCTTATTTTGGATGCAGGTTTGTCATGCTGTACCGACAACCCCCTTTCAGGTTGCACAAATCGACGAGTGCGTCAAAAACGTTTGGACCAAGATGATTCAGAATTTCATAATAAACTCCGTCCCTAACAATGTCTATCCCTTTTCATCATCTGGAATGCTACTTATTCAATGCTTAGGCTTAAAACTCAAAAACTTTATCTAAGTCATTTATGATTACCTATGGCAATTACGAAATGGGTATTATATAACCCGCTCATGAAAAAGAATGTTCACCGCAAATTAGTTTGATAACATTAAATGACAAATAAATTACAGGTAAATAAAGCACGCTTACCTTGTTCTAGGGTTCTGACATGCAAGTAAGACTCGTTGCTACAGCCGAAGATCGTGCAAGCTCGAATATATAAGCTGTAGTTTGTAAAAGGTTGCAGATCAGAAAAAGTATGTGAACGTTTAGTCCCATTCAGAGATACACCAGATTCATTGTTTTTCCTAACTTCAAATATTGATATTGCATTAGCTTTCCCTGTATCTCCAGGGGTCCAGGTAATGGCAGCTGAGTTTTCCTGGACATTCAAAGACTCAAAAGATTCTACCTTTGAAGGCTTGGAATCTAAAACCAAAATCTTACTTTAAGATGACCATTAATAATTCACCAATAACCATATGGAAATATGGAGCTGTCCTTCTTTGTCACGAGCTCCAACAAAAGGCCTTAATGTATTACACGCTCACTTGCAGCAAGCAATTCAACAACAAAGATACATGAAATAGTCTCCAGGTTAAGCCTTAAGGAAATTCTGAAAGACAAAAAACTAACTAAACTGATTCTCCTACGTAAAGCCCTCTATTCTTACAAACACGAGATGTCTCCTTGTTAAGCCTCAAAGTCGCAAGGAGCTATCTTCGGATCCTGAAGTCGCAAGTTGAACTGCTTCATACCGCTTTCCTCATTTTTACAAAAATAGGCATGAAATCGTCAGGCATTTCAAATCATTTGTTACATTACAAACGTGTCAATTTTAGGCAGTTACACATTCTAACCAACCTAACTCCTCCGGAAGCTTAAGTGCTTGCCACTGACGATGAGAATCAACTATCTCAAATACAGGCATCCCCTGCACCAGATTCAGGAAGGAAAAATAACATAATTTTAAAGAAACTAATAAAATTGAGAGATTTGAGAAAGAAGGGTTTATCAATGAGCTAGCAAAATATATGCTCATGAAGCAATATCATATAACCCAAATCAAAGTGTCAGCAAAAAAATTAAACTATTGAAACTAAAAAAATTGAACTAAAAAAAAACGGGAGAATCGATAGACGAACTGCAAGAGGACACACAAAACTTTACTCGTACTTTAAGTGACTTGCTAGCATTGGTTTGCACCCCAGCTCCGCAGATGGACAATAAAACTAGGCGATTTGTTACAACCACATCTTAAGAAAACACTTTTCACAATGTTGCAAACAGCTTAGCAGTACTTGTTCATTTCAAAAATGGCTAATATAAGAAGATAAACCACAAATAAACGCTATCCCGATATTGCCTACCAATATTGCAACTACTATATCAATACGGCTTTATATTTACGTAAGTTAATAACTATTCAATTATAGTACGAATTTCCATCAGCTTTAAAATGCGAAGCTAAGCACTAACTAATACCATGTGAACAAGTCAAAACAATGCAACAACATACCATTGACTTTAACCTGTAAAACGTTCCAGGCACAAGTGATCACTTCGTTTCTCAGTTTGTTGCATGCAGAGCAGTTGTATGTGTAGGTTTCGCCAGGAGAAATTTTACTTATGCTTAGCCTCCCGTTTTGAAAGTTTCCCACAGGATTCCAAGCAACAGCTGTTGGTGCCGGGTTACCAGCAGCAGTACAAGAAACCATTAATGTTGAATCAACATCATAAACTTCCAAATATATAGGAAGCAAAGAGTCATTGAGAAGGACTTTTGCTGGCGCTATAAGATATCAACAATCTAGGGTCTGAAATTCCATCCCAAACGGCAACTAACTGATTCCAAATGACAATCACTCATGATAGCCCCTGACGTTACATTAAACACCAACAATACATAACCAATTTCTGATATGTAAAAGAAAAAAAAAAGATATGTTTTCCTAGCCTGATAAATTCTATTCTACAATAGTCGATATATCGCTGCATTATCAAATAAACTATATTCATTTTATAAAAACACTAACGCCAAGTATTTCATAATAAACACTATATCAGAAGGCAGACTCAAAGAACAACATCAGGCATTGAAAAAAAATTCTGAATATTCAATTTTTGATACTTAATATGAATTAAAGTAATATTGATAGAAAATATGTTATCTTGCCAATGTATGCAATATCCTTTTAAAAGAGGAGTTCAAGCAGGATGTAAAGCATGCATATAGTTCCAGTAACATTACCCAGTAACTTCAACAAGCTCAATCGCTAGGCATGACATATTGGAAGCACGTAAAAGCCTGCTACATGCTAATGAAGTCAGGGATTGTCCAGGAATTTTTTTGGAATCCATAGCTACAGCTATAGCAGTTGCTATAGCAAGGACACATTTTGCAATTGCATTGAGTGAAAAGGCCACAAATATTTGAATGCTATAAACAAGTGATCCTTTAGCAGGTATTTCAAGATATAAATGCATATGAATTACATAAATGAAAGAATTATACGTAACTGCCTCAAGCTATGTGCGCAGGTCTGCATTAAGAGGCGCATCCTGTCTATCACAATTGATGATAAATATACACACCTGCCACCAAAAGTAATTCGAGAAACTAGGAATGCTCCAATTTTAATTAAAAACTACTTACCATCCACAACTAGAGTGTATTTGTTGTCTTCAACAAATGGGCTTGTTCTTGAGGACTTCCAATAACAAGAATAGCGACCAGCATCCTCAACAGACACAGATAATATATCAAAACGAAGTCCGAAACTGGTTCCCGATAAACTAAATCTGTCTTCGCCAGAGCTGGAGATACTGCCATTCCAAAATATCGTCACTAATGCAGCCTCGACGTTATTATGATCCAGACGAATGTAGGATTCCTCAGCGACGTCATGAATGTCATAGTTACACAAGAACTGTACTGACCCTGGCACAATGGCATATAAGGCTTCATTCTTTACAGGTATCTTGCTAAACGGAAATCTCGTAGTAGATGAAGCAGTGGTGGGATATTGCGAGCCATTATTTTGCGGCTCTGCTGTTGAAATATCACTTACATCCACAGAAGCTGATGTAGCAAGGTCAGCTCGTACAGTGTTGCTGGCTACAATGACTCCTGAAGAAAGAAAAACGCTTACTGTACACATTAGTACAGCAATTCTAAACGCCACAAAACCGTTTTTATGATGTGTTCATGTCTGACTTTCTACACTGCTTTTTTTTCTAAGCATTTTGGCGCGCATTCAGACACAGCACATTGCATGGTCAACTACGAAATACTGGTCTTTCTAGGATGGCAAGCACCGACCACGAACAGATACAAGCCCAGGGGTGACTAGCAGAAAAAGGTTATCAATAATAGTTTCGAGCTTAAAAAGGTTGCTTTCAAAAGAAATCACTTGCTCAACGGACCCGTCCCCAAAAGGGGCATACATAAGGTACTTGCTTTAATAATAGCCAAACTGTCAATAAGCGTTGTCGCAATACGAGAAAATCGCCAACAGTTAGTTCCCATGCAATTAAGTTTAGATGCGCTTTGATTGAGCGAGCAAAAGATAAGTTTATAGCCATGAAGAGCTCCGCTCCAGAAGGATTTCTGTTCTTGCCTTTTGCAATTTCTGCAAAAGGAATGTCTCCTTGCAAGCTGGCTATCATCGTGGACGCATGTAGATGAAAGGCGAAACTAGCGAGAGCGAATTACTAACGAGCAGGGTAAGAATGTTTCTCCAATTCAAATGCTCACTATTAAACATGGATGCGCCTTCATGCAACTGCAAAAGAAAACCTAAAAATCTGCGAGGCATCAAAGACCACCAAAGATCGCCCAAATATATACCCAAAGTGATCTTCTGAACAATATTCCTCGTGAAAAGGAATGCAACATTAACGCAAAGCTTGTGGCAAACAGGCAATTGCAGACTCCATCGTTGAGAGCTCCAAAGCTAAACAAGAGGAACAGTCTGATGCAAATTTGCAGATAAAGACAGAACATGAAAAGTCAAGTCAACTGATAATGATCTACTACAATCCACTAAGTATACCTCACCATCCAACAAATGTATATTGGACTGCCTATTGCACAACCTGAAAGTCTGCAATTTCTTGACAGCGTATATAACCTGAATAGGCATCCCCACTGATGCAGGTAGCTGAACTAGTGCCCTACACCAGAAGTTAACTCATGCATTAGCTATGGTCCCATCTAATCAGATAAGATGATGTCTTGGCCAGACGACATGATCGTCTAATAACTGGATGCACTGCAAAGCACTCTTACTTCTGAAATATTTACGCATGATCTACAGCACCTTTCATATTCCTCACCTTTAATACACACTCACGTGTTAAGCAAATCTGATAAATTATTAGATCCTTAAAACTAATTAACACAAGTGATTCTTGCCAATGTGCATCATAGCAAACACGGAACAAACAAAAAAATAACCGTGCAAGTGTGACCAGATTACGCCAAATTAATATAAGATAAAATAACATACTTAACTAAACCTTTTAAGGACATAAACAATTATTCCCACTTTGCAGCTACCTTGTTTACGTGTGCCCTTAACAGCGAGGAGCTATTAGCCATTTAGTATATGTAAATAGGACATTGAAATTGTGCATGAGGACAGCCTACCTTCCTTTACCACTACTACCTCCTTGCATATCATCACCGAGATATCAGACAGCAATAGCCATGAGAATCACAAGATAGTTAAAGGTAATAATGCATGTAGTAGTGATGTTTTGCATCATTGGTTATATACTATTCTTAAACTTCTTTAACCCAAACATGAACTGAAAATACACTGCTATTAAACATGACACACTAATGATAAAAATTTAATAACGCAATAAAAGAATGTTTCCATTCAAAACCACATAACAAAGTAATCCAAGCTAAAGCTTACCACAAAACGTGGCAAATTGCAGGCATTTCAAAATCTTCTGCCAAAAATGCCATGTCATGATTTCAAAATCTCAACACCAGATCATTGGAGGGTAATCGGTTACTGATGGACGAGGACTCAAGATCAGTACTTTAACGAGTCAAAATTGTTCACAAAGATCTTGAGCACTACTGCAACTGCACCCTAAGAGTAGCACAAAAAGGATTGGCCACAATGAAACCACAAGAAAATCACTACACCACAAAGAATGAAAGTGTCAAATTAGCTCTTCTACATTAAAAAGTCTTCTTAAGTCTTAGATGCATACAGAATGTTTTTAAAGTTTCTTGCAATGACTTGAAATGTCTATTTAAAGCCTTGGTTTGACAGTGATTGTTGAATTGCAGGGGCAACAACTTCACTTAACGACATCCGTGCCCGAGTATAACCATCCAGCTCCCCAAGAACACGCTACAAGCAGAGAGTAAATCCAGTATTGAGAAACCACAACTATATAAGATTGAAAGAACGACGCGTTTCATGTAATACCAGGGGATTTCAATTGGAGCAAGTAAATGATAGATAGAACATGATGTAGTCGATACAACCCCGTGTACGTTAGGAAGCGGTCGGTACCTGGTGCAGCTCACGTCATAGGGCAGAAGACGCAAGTGTAAACTTAAGCGACACTAATACAGACAACTTTCCGGTCGCGAGGAAACACCCATTTCCAACACCCCTGTGGACAAACTTTATGAACTTTGCTAATGTTGCAAGGCAAGATGCAAATTAATGTTTTGTGCTACAAAGCCATGAACGCGGAACTTGTTACCAAGTAAGAATATTTCGCACTCAGAAATAGTCTGAAGTCAAAAGGCAAAAAGAATTCTTTTGTCGCCTTGCCATTGGAACAAGTCGATTAGGCGTCTTGTCTTCCTCCGTTACTTGTGATCGACGGTTATATTCACTTCTTGGCTCATATGCCTTTACTGAATTTGAATGATACTTACGAAATCTATTGACGCTTCAAACTGTTTAGATGGCCCGGCACGATGGTAGCTTTTAATTATAGCGAAAGTGAGCATGAGACTGGTAAACTTGTTGAAAAGCTGCAGAACATACCAATTCTCAGCTAACGCAGGTAGATGAAATTCATGTTCGAGAATGTTGAAAATTTCCAACCGCGGGTCAGTTGGAAAGCTTCCGTCTTTGCAAGCAGCAACTGCAGCGCACCCAGGAGCAGCTTGGCTTTTCGTAAAATAAGTAAGGAGCTTTAAAGATTTAAATTAAGTATGTGTAAACCTACTTATCCCCGAATGCATCACAATCTATGACCTATTATATCAGAAACAGAGTCACCTGATATTTTCCTTCCTGCAGAATGGAAGAAAAAAAACGATTAAGTACATGTGGGGATGCAGATAGAAAGCTCTTGCTTGGACACCTGTTATTAAAAGACTGAGGGAATGGAAACTTGCCAAAAAATATATACCAGTAATCGACCACTAGGAAGGATTTTCGTAGCAACCGGACGTGAAGAATCATCAACCAATTAAGGTCGCAAATTGGCATCTTGACCAAAAAAGTGTTTAATGAAAAATGTGAACAAACCAGGATAGAAGGACTGTCGTCGGTGACAATTCGTACCGCAAGAAAAGAATTTTAATCGATTGAGTCCCAAAATTAAGCGACAAATCCAGTACTCAGTACTTTGTGTCAGTCATGGGAAACAATAAGCCAAGACTCAAGACTCAAGGCTCAAGACTCAAGAATCAAGATTCAAGACTCAAGATTTATTTACTCAATAAATGCAAACAAACGTTAGGAAGCAATTTCGCCATTATTAAAGTAACAACTAACTTCACAAGCAGTTCAATTGAGAAGAAATGTGATATATGCATTTATGTGAGAAGGAGGCGTCCTCCTAGCAAGGTTTAATCAGGTCGAAGGCGCAACCTCTTCGTAAAACTCATCAACATTACTGTACATTCTCGGGTAGAGCAGTACGAAAATGTGGGAAAAGCAAAACGACATAGTATTGCAATTATGTCCGTGATAAGAACAATGGAAATTGGGCACGATAAAACATAAGATAGAGCTGAATTGGGGAATCCCAGTCGGAATGGCAAAGCATTAGAGAGAAATATGGTACTTGCACGGAAAGGCTACATCAGGGAAAATTTTTACTCAGCTTATGCTCAACTAAAATCAAGTCTGTGTCGCAGCTCAAAGTAATTAAGCAAAGAATGTCGGGAAATTTATATAAATAAGAACAAAAATGAAGACAAGGGACCCTGCAATAGTCAGGCAACGATACAAATAAATGTTAATGAAGGACGTCGTCGGCAACACGCAAAGCTACGATTCCATACTTAATATCGATCGATGAACACTACATGGCCGTAAGAGAAGTGCCGTGCGATCAAAATTAGAATATCAATCGTATGCAGCCTTAAGTAAAGTTTTGATTTCCTTTTTAAGGGGATCTTAGATTTAGACACGTCAATATTTAGGTCTGTAGGTAGATAAGTTGGTTATAGGTGGACGCTGTTTTAAATTTAATGTTATACAGCTCCGTACGTCGCGTTGGTAAAGCCAGGTTGTGATTGACTCTCATTCGAGTTCTGGCTTTGGCAGAATAGAATACCAAGAAATTGCTGAATGCTTCGAGTAGCTTATTCTTATGCCAGTCATGCCTAAAAAGCCATAAATTGATAGTAATTTTGTCTTCTAGTTTTAAGATACCATGTTTTGAGAACAACGCAGTTATGGGCTCCCTAAAATCAGGAAAAGTCATTATTCTTAAGGTTTGAAGTTGTAACTTTGCTAATCGATTTAATTCAGTTTTGCGTGCTGATCCCCATGCAAGACAGCCGTAAGTCATACGCGAATGAAACAAACTGTGATACAGCGATGCGAGAGTGTTCATATCAACGTAATGGCGTATTTTAGAGAGAAGGCGATTTGCCCGTGAAAGTGTTTTGGATAGCTCAGTGAGGTGGTCTCTCCATGTAAATCGCGTGTCTATAATAATACAAAGATTTCTGATATTTCTGGAGAGTAATATTTTGTTGTTTTGATCTTTAATGTCATTTTTGCAAAGTCCTGTCTGTTTTTCGGTTGGACCAGCATGAACTCAGTTCTCGCAGCGTTTGAAGTTAATCTGTTAATTTGTATATTTGTGTAATGTCAGTGAAATTTTCGCCTTTAACGTTTTGATGGATTGACTGTTATTCCAAATAGCCGTATCCGCAAAACGTTGAGCAATACCAGATATTAGGCAAAGTCGAATATGATTAATAAATATTAAAAATATTAGCGGGTCTAAGATTGGCCGCTGTGGAACACTAACGTTCATATCCTTAACCTCCGAATTTTCATTGTCAATAGTGACAAATTGTCTCCAACCTTGCAGATACGACACGAACCAACTATTGCAAGAACCGCGAATGCCATAGAGAGTACGTTTTTCTAGTAGAATGGTTTGATTGACAGTATGAAATCCTTGTGAAATCCGCGTGCGCGGAGCAATTTAATGCCAACGCCGTGACCGCATTTTGCTGTCGGAGGACGGTGGCTCGAAACCACTCTTTGCTACAGTAGTTTTTTATTAGTCTCTATCGATTGAATCCAGCAAATGGTTATGGGCCCAGCACGCTTCCTCTGCGTTGTACCTAGATGCTGATAAGAATTACTGGAGTTCTGTTCTTTGCTCTGAAGAACAGTTTTTGTCTGTAAAAATGTCGGAACTGTTTCGCCTTCCAAATATTGAAAAATTGTCGGAGCATAACTGGCCGATTTGGAGACTGCAAGTGCAGTCGTTTCTACAGGCGTCCAAACTATGGAGTGTTTGTTCCTGTGAGGAGTTGGAACCTGTATCTCCGGAAAATGGAGCGACAGAAGCTGAACTGGCTAGCTACAATCAAAGGTACGCGACGTTTGGACATATGTTGTTCGAGCCGCACGAGCGAAGTCAATTTTGTTGCAGACTGTTTCGACCGAGAAAATTCACGTGATGGCGCAATCGATCTTGCAGACTCCGAAGTCCATGTGGGATGAACTTGTATTAAATTTCAAGAGACCTTCCTTATCTAATAAGCTACAGCTATTGACAAGGTTACATGATATTAGTATGTCGAGTGACTGTGATGAAGAGATTTATTTTAAAGCGATTCGGGATGTGACTGAGCGTTTATGCGCGTTGTGCAGGTTCCAAGTTGACAGCCGGATCCAAGTTGACAGCCACTGCAATTTTCGTGATCCAATATCGGAAGA
>QQSS02176965.1:0-14854 GCA_003687565.2 Craspedacusta sowerbii
TGTATGTATGTATGTATGTATGTATGTATGTATGTATGTATGTATGTATGTATGTATGTATGTATGTATGTATTTGCGTTTGTTTATTTTGCGAGTGTTTATGTTATGTTCTTGTGGTTAATGGTTAGAGCTTTGATACTATTCGGTTGATTCTGCCATGCTTGTTTTGATTTGAAGTTGGCTAGTATATATTGTCTTGACATTAGATTCCCCTGTTGAAGATTATTTATTTAGGGTGGGGTGCTATTGATCATAAACTGCAAACTTTGACGCTATTAGACGTTATTCGAGCCTAGGATTGCAGTTGGAGTTGCAAGTGCTTTCAGTTCGTCTGCGTTTAGTTAAGCATTTCATTCCATTTGTTTGCGTTAATATCAGCGCAATTTACGTGTTCTACGTTTTGAATTTGAAGTCAAGCAAGTTTCCTTTTATCGTCCTGCAGATGCTCTTATAGGCTTCGTAAAAAGTCATTCTTTCATATATGCAGCAACGTAACTGTCGTGACAACAAGATTCATTTTGCCATAATAGATCGTATCTAGAGAGACTCAATGTGTATGTATGTAGAAAAATGTATTAATAACTCGTCGTTTTGCGTAAGCATAGATGTCGTTATTGTTGATTATTTGCCTTCAAGTTTTTGGAGACTGTGCTTGTTTGAGGATGCCTTCTTATTTTGTCTGATGTTTGCTCGTTTTTAACTCGAGATGTGCGTTTCTCGGGGAACTATTCGAGAGGATACGGATTTGAGTATCGTCCGAATCGCGGGCGTGGAGGCTTCGAGGGAGGGCATGGGCATGTGCTCGAGCCTGGAATTTCTGCAATCACCTCCGCGCTACCCACCGATGCTGCTCGAACAAAGCCGCTGATCAGTCTGCCTGGTTCGACGGGCTTCGTCTCCTACGCGGATTCCTTGCAGGAGTATTGCGCTCGCCGAAGAGCTCGAGATCCTGTTTACGAGTTTACCTCATTTAACCTCGTCACTGGTGAGCGTAGGGCTTATCCAGAGTCCGAGAGGCGTCTCGAATATAATCGTTTTCATGCGATGAAAGAGTCGGCGTCTTTTGCTGGAGGCGATGCTTTAAGTTCTTCATTTGCGAACAGGATTGAGTTCCGCGCTACTGTTAGATTCATGGGCCAGGCAGTCTCGTCAAAGATCGCCCTTAATGACGAGAATGATGCGGAGCAATGTGCTGCGTTTGAGGCCTTGAAAGTTCTGGAGTACATTCCCCTTGATACCACTTTTGCTGCTGGCTGTAAGTTGAAACCTTTGTTGGGTTATAATTCGTTTCGCCGTGGTCCACGTTTTAAGCCATGCTTGCGCCCTTTTTGCGTATTGTTTACAATGTAGTGGTTGAACTGTGCAAATTTAATCGCTAGCTGAAGTGTGGATCAATCAGAGGATGTAGCGCAATACCACTTTCTCACCGTAATTCAGCGCGCATACAAAAATTTCTGCGTATTCTTTCGAATGATCTAAGAAGCACGGCATCGTCAATAACTTTCGGATTAGAAACAACTGTTTCAGTTTTGAGTTCGCGTTTCGACATTAATTCAACTCTCATAAACAAAGGCACGTTAGACGATGGTCATACCCATTGAAGGATAAATGCACATTTATCTTCCCGTCTTTCCGAAATTCATTCTGTAACGTACTTACGGTAGTGTTTCTTAGATGTTCCTTATGGCGATTGGCGTGTTTATGCTTCTTCCGAGTAATTTGCGCTGTTTTTTTTTTTTTTTTTTTTTGACAGTTAAAAATGGTGAGTGATTGGCGAAACATGCAATCAAGATTGAAGCATTTGTTTATTTTTTCTGCTCACGCGTTTGTGAACTCCGCTGGTGACGTAATTACCTCCAGGTTGGAAAGAAAAGCTCGCCAGTTCGTGAAGGAAACAGCAAGCTAGTTGGAGGCGTGCGCTAGAGTAAATGTTAACATTAATCGTTGAAATGGCTTCCGTTTCCTAATGTTCAATTGCCAGGTATTTCGTGTGGCCATACCGTGTTCTTATGAGGTCTCTCTTCTCGTTTCGCAGATCATTCGCTCCTCCACGCCAGAAAATCAGCCGACGGGTCGCATTGTTCTGCGGAAAGTTATGCGAGCGCGCCTCAAGGAGCACTTGAATATTCGGAAGATGTTCCTGTAGAATCGTGGTGATTCGGTGCTGTGTGCTTAATGGAGTCACCATTACTATTCTGTGATTCGGGATTATCAGTAGATATACATAATGGCGGATTAACTGTAGATATTCGTCGTTATGGTGGAATTTTTTCTTTGGTCATTTTTTCGCTTTTGTTTGATCTTGTTGTTCATATTGTTTCGGTTACATAGGCAGTGTTCGGAAGGTATTACTTGTTAGTTTATGCGCGGGGATGTTGATATTCAAAAGCAATGTAGACCGTAACCCTACGTACGTGTGAGCTTCGTCTGTTCGAGGTAGGCTGCTAATCAAATAATGATGCGTTTGTGTGGTCTCGGCTTTGCTCCTGGATGGGTTTCGAGAAAAGAGTTCATAGAAAGAAAACTTGCTGCAAAAGCTTCGATCATTTGTTATTCTTCGTTAACTAAACCAAGAAAAGAGTTCAGCTAAGTACCAAGTTAGCTATAACCAGGATACACACACTAACACACATACTCACGCACGTACGCTGGCACACACACGCGCACACACACACACACACACACACAGACACACACACACACACACACGCACTTTCCAGTCAAAGAGGCAGTGCTAGGTATGAAATTTTTACATTGCTTACTTGCTTAAGTGATTGGGATCACTTAATAACACGATGATTTCGAGTTGTGACGTCGCAACGCTCCTGGAGCTTTATTTGCGCTTTGCTACGCTTTGCGCTTTTTTGTTGTGGGTCTGTAAAGGCAGGTCCATAACAGTGGTTGAAGCGTCGATAAAACCAGTTGTACAAATTTAATTATAATAGTCATCCTGCCATCGAACTAAGCACTTACCCCGGTGCGTGAAATCAGATGCCTGTGAAAAATCGGTTACTACATGCTTGTCGTTATATAGGTGTCATCTCGTGCTAGAGGCAGGCACCGTATCATGTCTCTCCAAGTATTTTATGCAGTGACGCAAACTTTGTTTGGTTGCAAAGATTCGTACAGAGGTATTTGTGTACTCAAATTTAGCAAATCTAGGAGTTGGTTCGCTAAAATTTTTTCACAAATCATAAACTTTACGTTGAAGGCTCTAAAAAAATTATACTATAGCATTGTTGAGCTGGTCTTTGAAAAGTGGTCTTGATTCATTTAGAACTCGTAAAACTTACCTTTTATACACCGGGACGCCAGGGGGCATAGCATTTCCAAGACAAATTGGAGTCAGATCGCATGCTAGTGCAAAATACATTGTTACATTCACCAAGCGTCGTTGGAGCCCGTTCGACCGATAAAAATCTTGCCGATAAGTAAAACTAAGTTTTTTCAGGCTCCGAAGATAATAATCGTCGTCAGGTTTTCGTCGTTTTGGACCAGCGCGGGAGACGGCGTCATAATCCCGCCTTTGGTTTCGTTCTTTAATGAAAGCATACTATTCTTGGACGACAAGCTATGATGCAAGGTTAAAGTTGCAGTCCTTTTTCCATTAGTCCGTTTAAATATAGCAATGATACCGATAAACAAAACTCCGTGTTTTTCTGGCTCCGAACTTGACAGAAACTGGTTCCAGTTCGGAGAAGACAGTCCTGGCAGTGTTTTTCTGGCTCCAAAGTTGGCAGAAACTGGTTCCAGAAGAAATTCCGGCAACATATTCACTACGAGGGTGGCTCTACGCATCTCTCGAGTTTACCAAAGTCATACTTTTAGTATAAAAAGTGCAGTTCGCGCATTCTGCAATCCCCATCCGAACATGAAACCCATCGATCACCGAGTACTTGCAGTTTCCATTCAATTCCACTGAGCGCTGTTGCTGTCCAAGTCAAAGCTTTTTATTGAGATCTCGCAGTATCTTGAAAACAAATTGATCTGATTCCCATTAAGCCATTTCAGAAACATATAGCTTATTGTGATAAGCTACTTGTTTAGCACGTAGGTGAGCAGATGCATCGAGAGCCTGGTTTTAGAACACGTACACGAGGACGTCAAATGCCAACGACTGGAAGCATTTCCACTTAGCTCCTCCTACGTTGAAGTACTTTGGAAGTATAAAATTGTTCCTGCCAAAGATTGTATGCTTCTCTTAGAAGAGCGACGGATTTTTAAGATGAAAGTCGCGCGAATAACTGCGGAAGATTTACACCTCAGCAAACGAAAAAGCATGCCGAGCTCGATAAAGTCATAAATCTTGTTACCCGATGGAATACTAGGCATGCTAATTATCAAATTTGAAGCCATTGAGCAGAAGGGGCAAGCAAAACGAAAAACGCCTACTTCCGTCAAGCTGAAAGAGAAAAGCAAAATAATAATGGATCTTCATGAACGCCACGCCAACTTTTTGTATAAGTGGCATGAGATTTTCTCTGTCCTTAAAGCAGTATAAAGGCCCTTATATTGAGCTTTGCTAACGGCTCTTACCTGAAACGCTGGACTTCTTGACGACGGTAAGTACGGACTATGAGGTGAAATTCAGACTTGGCTGCAAGTGTTCTTCTTTGTGCAAGAGCGCGTAAGACTGATAGTTATGGCTTCACAATCCCATATTACACTGACTCGCATATACCGCACCCTTCTCGGATATTCTCGTCGCACATAGCAGACATGGTAACACTAAAGCAAGGCAAACTGTCTGTTCTGGAATTAACAGAACCCTTTAAAGTTCAGTCCAGCAAAGCACAAACATTCAAAGCAAATAAGCACAAGTACGCTCCCAGTCAAAGTCTTAATCCAAGTGCGGACTTCGGGCGATTCATGTAAAGGTCACCACTGATGGCGTCACCAAAGAGCGACAAAAGTCCCTCACCATCTGATGGGAGAGGTTGAGCTGCAAGATACCAGAGCTGAGCATTAGGTCAGCGTTGTGCACATGATGTAGACTCGTCTGAAGCGTCTTGCTAAGATGCTAATATACTGAAGAGGGCCTTTCTTCTACCTGAAATATATAGTGATGTTTAAAACATCATTATTACCATTATTACTTCTTGATTTCTACTTGAGTTCGCTAGTTGTAAAAACGTTCACTGCTGAGTCGAATATATTTACGAGTAATTAATCGACAGAAGGTCCTCGCTTTACAGATTGCCCAAGCTGTTAAATGCTGAGCTGAATTAGCCAAACTGTTGCATGCCATGGCATGAAACAATGAGGAGACAAGAGTTGGTGCTCCTGGTGCTGATCTTCTTAACATGCAATTGATCTGCTAGGCAGTTTGAATCACCTACAGACATGAATCCCTTCTTGGACATGCAAGACCAAGCTCGCAAACGAAGACCCCGGATTCCCGAAAAGTGACTCATCGTATCTGCCAGCTCAAGTGTGTAAAATCGCACGTGACAGGCCATTATAGAAGAAGTTACAAATTCTTGTCAGCTGCATTAGGTAATTCCATCTTCACCCGTTACTCTCCCTTGCAAAAC
Source organism: Craspedacusta sowerbii (assembly GCA_003687565.2). Taxonomy (NCBI): domain Eukaryota; kingdom Metazoa; phylum Cnidaria; class Hydrozoa; order Limnomedusae; family Olindiidae; genus Craspedacusta; species Craspedacusta sowerbii. Next base: position 5,535 of record QQSS02176965.1, read on the forward strand.
GCAGTACTCCACGCCAACTGCCTCAATCCTTTTATCGGTAACTTTCTCCTCGATGGCTTCGCTAAGCAAAAAAAAAAAAAAATCTCTTGTTTGGGAGGCTGCGCAGCAAGTCTGGGGCGTAATTAACAGCTCTTTCAGCTGTCCAGGCAGGTTCTCTTACTTCGACATGCCTGCTGACAGCCGAGAAACCAAACTATCAGAAAGTTGTTAATCTTTCCTTTACCCGTGCAACGCTCCATTTTACCCGAGATGCCGAAAGCCGATACGCAGCCATGGAAGGAACCGGCGATGCGTCCTATCCAAAGTAAGCTGGCAAGTGGCTGCTTCAGAGCATGGATTAAGAAATCTTTCGACAGCAAGCTGCAAAGATGTCCTATGCTCTGGCTCAACATTCCTACATCTGACTCTCTCGCTATCATCACGCTGAGCAACGATCATAAGAGTCTAAATATTTGTTTATCTTCGAGAAAATCCTTCTTTCCCAAAAGGTTTATGACCAGCGACTTTCAAAATCAAGCACCCCAGACGGGAACTTCCTTCAATAATAAAAAACTTCGAGCACAGGCGTATTATCTTAACTCCAGAGCCCATAATTGAAATCAGAAGCGTGAAGAAAACAAGGATTGAGAAAAATCTAACCAGCCCCATAGATGGTCATTAAATCGAACGTCCCTTTGATGCGAGTGGTACAGTGGATTTATAGTCCCAAAGAACTTTTTAAAAAAAGCCTTGGTACTTGATTGGCTACTTAAAGTAGACAACTTTTAGTATTTATGGGTGCTTAAACAGCTTTTACCATGGCAATCGCCGCTTCTTTCATTCCTTTCTGAATTTTTTTTTCTTGTATAAATATTAATTCTAGCTCCTCTGTGGGCGCACAATTTATGAGACGACTGAACTTCGTGACGATAAAAAACCTTGGGAGCGGCGTTTGAAGTGCCTTGTGTTTATTAAATGTTCCTAAACTTGACCTGAAAAGTGAGGAAATTAGTTTTTTCTACTGTGGAAGCTAATAAACCTTGTTAGTGTATGTTTGTGCTCAATATACCTCCGCCCTCGAATGTGCTTCTTCTTTGTATCAAACTCAGTATTATGACTAGTGGTGCTAATGCAATAGAAGAATCAGTACTTCATGGTAATTTAGACCAATAACGCATCCTGATGGGCCTGTGGCACAGGCATATTAACCAGGATTCCAGATAACATCCTCAAATTGACAAGAAATGGCCACAGCAGATGTCTTCTTCTCCACAAAATACCCATGCAACGAAATATATCGCAATTAGAATGTTAGTTATCCAACTTCTCTGTCAGATAATGGGCCAGCCGCCACTCTTCGACCATTACTTTAAGCAATTAAACCACCGATACGAAAGTCGGCTCTCGATGTTTTGACATGGAGATACCTGGAATTAGCAACTGGTTCTGAATCTCACCACGAGGACCGTGTTTACGGAACTGCTTGAAATGCTAGAAAGCTAATGAATGCAAGACAGTAGACAGCTTTAAATATGAGATTTAAAAAATTCTTCTGCAATTATCTAATGCTCTAGATTTTTGGCGAACTGACAGTAACCCATGGTTTCTCAGCTAAGCTAAGCTTTTTATCATAGCAAGATCAATCACCAGCTGCAGTAAACGAGCTGATTTTCCACATACCGTGAAGTAAATCATTGTTACCAGGTGTCTCGAGGCATGCTGATGTTAGGCACGCGCATAGTGTTCTCGCAGCGGCAATCCAGTTAAACATCCACATAAGGATTGGCTTTTATCAACTGCAGGTAGTCAGTCCAATCTAAGATAGCACTAACAAAGATTGTCTTGTGATGCCATCTTTGACGGTGCACCATGAAAAGGCAAACAGCCTTCTCGGAGAGCCATGCCTTAAGACTTATTATATTGTTTCTCGGACTAGTAGCAACTTATGGTATACCGTGTTATGCCTTTCCGGAGATATGTATGTTTATCAGTAGGCGAAATTCTCGTGTAAGGCAGAAAGAAAGAATGGAAGACAATTAACTAAGAAAGAAATTCAACCTATTATAAGGAATTATTAGACACTGTGAGTCATTATTAACTATTTTATACCTAATGATTTTGTATGCATTACTTTTAGTCACAGTTTTGGAGCAAAAGAGATTGTTGAGTAGGTTGTACTGTTGTAGAGTAGGACTGGCTCATACTAGAGTTTAATGGAATTGAGATAGGCGGCATTAAGACTGAACACTTGCCAATCTATCTTGCACATGAACTCATATGTCAAAGAAGAAGCACATATTTAATTTCATCTTATTTTGAAGTTGTGCTCATGGGTCTTCGGCCAAAAACTGAATGCCCATCCTGGTTCTCTCCTTGCTGGACAGAACAGATAAGCATTTCAGCGCGGAATTGAATTCGGTACACCAGAGAACCGTGTTCCGTAAGCGCTCCTTACAGAAGCGATAAGGGAGATAAAGATCAAGATCTCCACATGTGTGCGCATACTGTGCTTCATGAGAAGATCCTTACGAGCCCGGTTATTAATATCACAGGAATTTGAAGGTCGGGCTAAAACGAACATATCAAACTATAATTTATTCTTTTCAGTACTGGATGTTGTGATGCTTGCTGTTATTCGGTTGGCAAGTTTGAACTGATAGGTTCGTTCTGGTACTATGTGATGGTTCTGACATGTTGCTGGCCTTGCAATCATAAAGGCGTTATCTATAAAGTAAATTGGCATGGATGGCGTAAAATGTGTATGCTACGAAGGTTGATCAACAGGAATGCGCGGCAACATGCACTTAGACTAACGCAACTCTTGTTACCACGGTAAGTACGAAGTGAGACTTCCGGACGTACTTCCATAAATCATTCGGTGCTGTGAATTTAACCTCGCAACTGCCTTGTCAGTACGTAGAATCCATACTTTCGTATTTAAAAAAAAAGTTTTCTAATACGTAACAAACTTTGTCCTTAGATAAGAGAAGCTCATCTGATTTAGTTTGTTTGTATATAGTTATCCTTTTTTTCACAATTGTCAAGCAGGAAAAACCTATTAGGCCTTCACTAACCTAAAATGCGCAGAACCTTTAATGCAAAAGTGTGGAAATAAGCGTTGTCTATTGTGGAAGCTGATGAACCCTGTTAGTGTATGTTTGTGCTCAATATACCTCTGTTTGCAAAGCGAAGGTGGAAGAAATATTCAATAACACTTAATTAATGCTGACTAAACTTTATTAGAACGGCTCGAGGAAACAAGCTCTTAGTACGAAGATTATGAAAGAAAACCAATTAGTATATTCAAGTTCCTCATTAATGGCTTTTATACATATGCGCTGTTTTGAAGTTGATTTGCTGTATTTTGAATGAGTTCAAAGTTTGTGACCATGCTCTGAAGCGTATGTATTAAAGAAGATTCTAAGTTTTAAAGACTGTCCTGATATCAGAATTTTTTCTTATCCTTCATTTACTTGTTATTCAAAACATTTAGCATCTGATCCTCTTGGCTCAATTTACTAGGGCAGCCATTGTACGACTTACTATTCTTCAATCATGACACTTTCGTAAAAATAATGATGCATTTAAAATTTAGAACAACATTTCTACAATAGGCACTTTGAGAAGACACTTAATTGAACGTGCTGCACATAGTATTTACTAAAGTTAAAAGAACACTAGTAAAAGCCGGGAATATCATAGATGATTTTCTTGATGTTGTCAAATCAAGTAATGTTATGGATCATATTAATTGTGCTTCCAGATATAACCTCAACTTGGAACTAGCCTGAGATTTTAATAATCTTATTGAAGCAAAATTTCTGCAGTGAACAACGCTAGTCACTATTTTAAAATTAGGAATATGGTCCAGGTTGATAGAGCACTGGTAGGCACGTAACTACATTCTTTACAAAATAATTTACTCAAAGCATGAGGACTCGTGTTATCAGGCTAGAGGAAACTAATGATGTAGCATGTAGCTGAGCTTTTGAATCTTTCAATTTTGATGATATTGCAAGGTTAAGTATTTGTAAATAGTAAGTAGTAATTAGTAAATATTTATGGAATGGTCTATTTTTACAGGAGGAAGCACATAGCTCAAAGCCAAACTCGAGACATTTTTTTGTTGAAGTGTTTTTCAACTATCTTTTTAAAAGTTTATTGGGCTCTTCCTGTCAACGTCATTTTTAAAGCTTTTGAGGGTATATTTAGCCATAAATGGTTTCAATATGTTCTTAGACACATGCCTTGCTAAAACTTGTTTTAGCTATGCCGTTGTGACGGTAGCTTTCTATTGCTTAGTATGATGTATTGCAGATTTTTGCTTCCTTTCTTTGCTTCTTTTGCTAGTTATTTTCCAGTCAGCATGCTCGAACGATGGCTTCAAAAGCTCTCATGTGCCTGTTAAGCCCTTGAAAATTGAGTTTCTTTGTGAACATCTATTCTTTATTTTTCTGTTTAGAGGCTTCTTAATCTTTAACCCTTATTAGTATACATGCTGATTTGTGCTGTTTCTTGTTTTCGTGAACTTCTTTTGAATATTTTTATATTTAAACATTTTTTGTATTGCATATTTTGCCTGTAACAATATGGACAGCCTTGTGTATATGTGATGATAATTACATTTGCAATGTTTCTAAATGCATCCTGATGTCAGACTTTTTTGAATGATTAAGTGATTAGCAATATCTCTTCTGGTCTGTGATGTTGAATGCCTGATTTAAGCCAGAGCATTCTGTAAGAACATTTCTGGAGAATGGATGACCATTGGATAACAGCAATGAAAGATGCTGTAATATGCCGTGGAAAAAACGGGAGTTTCAATCTGTGTATAGAAGGAGGATCTGAATATGGACAGTTTGTTGTCATTGGGGATGTGGTACGTGATAAAGTTATATTTCGATCAGGTGCACTGGCAGCTGATGAAATTTTACTTGAAATAAATGGGAAGCATGTCGCTGGTTATACTCAGACAGATGCTATTAGCCTGATAAAAGAAAGTGGTGAATTCATGCAAGTTAAGGCTGTTCCTCCAGGTATGTAGAGTGTGAATATTTTCCTTCGTGTAAGAATAATAGTTTTCTTTGCTTACTCTGTCCTTACTTACTTATGCAGATCTTTAAGAGTTGTCAATCTTTTGATCCGCCTTTTGGATAACAAATTATGTTTTGTTGTGTATCTATCTGTCTTTACAACAGAGTTGGTCTGTCACAAATTATGTAGCTCCCTGCATCTGCCCTTGCTATCCTAGATTGTCTGTGTTATGATGTATGATCATTTATTAAGTGATTACGTAATAATCATCCACAGGAGCTTTTAAGTGAATTCAAAAATTGCTGGTTTCAGTTGTTGATAACTGCTAGTTGTGAACATGCTTCTATCTATGGTATGAGTTGAACGAAGCTTTCTAATTCATGAAACATTGACATAAATTACATAAAGGTGACAGTTGCAGGGATTGAAAATTTTGCGCTAATTTGAAGGTTGTTAGACCTCTGGATATATGGTGATCTCACTTTCGTTGTCTATTGCTCTAACCAGATTAAATTCTGAAATTTTTTATTTGTGCATTAATTGCATGTTACCCTTCTCGTTTTTAATTTGATTTACATGTTTCGTTTCACTGTTCGAATTTCCTTTGAAAGATTCTGATGCGATTCCATTCCATTTAACATCCAAGGAATTAAGATACATTGATGAGTCAGAGCAAAGTCATTATTAAAGGATTTTTTGTTTTATCGTTCTTTTAAGCTTGCACATCATGTCAAGGCAAGCACATATTGTACTTCTACTTTGTACTTCTACTTTGAACTTCTACTGTCACTGCCATTGTTATAGTTTAGACACTGTAGTATGATGTGGAGCTAATATTTCAGTTTTACCTGCTTTCCTCAGGACCTGGCATAAGTAGAGATTTGCGGAAATATCTTGCTGCTCGATTTCCTCGTGGATCTGCAGATCATGAGTTACAGCAAACTATTCGTGATAACTTGTACACAAGAACTGTCCCTTGTAAGTGTCTATTTTTTTATTATTATTATTTCTAATATTATGTTTCTATTATTACTGTAATATTATATTTCTAATATTATTTCACCGGTTGGCTTGATTTGAGGTATAGTTAAAGTAAGTGCACTGGATTATAGTTCCCTGAGAAATCAAGTATGTGAACCCCAAAGAGCCTGATGACTGCTTACCATACTTGAGGACTTGGGCAAAATTACCATGTATCCCATTTTTAACGAGCTATCTGGCTGCAAATATATCTTTTCATGGGTTTGTCTCAATCCCAAGTTGGAATAAAGCATTTTTCAAAAATATATGATGAATGTGTATTTGTTTGTGTGATGAAGTGTTTCAGCATACCGTCATGAGCATAAATTATCCTTTTGTAAATTTATTACCAATCAAAGTCAATAATGGAATTGTAACTTGTGATTTCGTTAGGTACAACGCGCCGACCGCGGCCTGGGGAAGTTCCTGGTGTTGATTATGAATTTCTCACTGTCAACGAATATTTGGAACTGGAGAAGTCTGGTCGTTTGCTTGAGAGTGGTTATTATGAAGGAAACTACTATGGCACTCCAAAACCTCCGAAGACTCCTATGACCCCGGGAACTGGAACTGTGCGCAGAGTAAAAAAGTTAGTGCTTTTCTCTTCTCATGTTTCTGCGTTTAAATATTTGCTTGTGCTAAGGGCTTAAAACAGTTTCAAGATGCCACTGTAAAAAGGTTATTGTCGTGTGTCATATGTTTAAAGGTTGTGTCAACTTGGGTGGTTATTTATGCCTCGTTGGATTAATAGATGCATGGGTGGTGGAGGAATGCGATAGCCCTATGCTACTCACAGTGAATTGATGAACATAGACGTGAAGCTGTAGTCGCACGTAAAATTTGTTTGAAAATCGCCCGAAATTCGCCTCATGGTTTAAGAAAACTCGATGAAGCATAGTGCCGAAGGCCACTGTGGTCGAAGCGTGGACAGCTCTACGTTAGGTGACGCGACGTTGTTACCATACGCTGCGGAGATGAAAATCATTGCTGCGCCCAGTGGGAAGTGCAATTAGTTTCTCATAGGCCCAACAGCAAGAAATCCGAGAAATCCGATGGCAAAAGCTGAGGAAGCCATTTCAAAACTTAAACAAAACTTCTTATTTTTTTTTTTGGGGGGGGGGGGGACAGCTTTCAAACAGCTTTCTCAGAGTTTATGGATATAAATTTGTTGTTGGAGAATTACGAACTGTTATCGAAATGTGGGCGAGGCATGTCCATGTGGCTGTTGCCAAATTTTGTTCGGCAAAAGTTCGTCACGAGCGTTCGGGAAATTAGGGCTTTCGGAAAATTAGGGCTTTCGGATACTGAAAGCTTGCCCAAGTCGTAAGATGTGCAAGTCAAGACTGCTTCAATGCGAATTGCAAAGAGCATTCGAATAGGTCGACTTGCGATTGGCGCGTCAAATGCTTTGCAGTTATCCGGATCGTATCCGTATCTGATCTGATCTATGAAGAATGCTTCGCTCCCGCAGTTGCTTCGAAAGTGAGTGATGTGGCAATTGATTGCACTCGAGCATCACGCATTGGATGGGGTTGAAAAGGAGATGCGGAATATAATGATGCTGAAGCAACGTTAAAGCCAGGCTACATGAAGCATTTCTATATTACTGAATGATCCACGCATTGGACAAGGCCAATTTATTTATGAGCTTCGTGCATACTTATATTCGTCATATACGCTGATCTATGCTGTATCAGTTGTCCTTTAGAAGGAGGACTTAGTTGTTTGAGTGGTCAGTTGATGCTGGCCTGGTTATTGTTTTTATTTTTTTATTTTTTTTAATCTCATGCTTGATTTTATGCTAATACCCAAAGTGAGAGTTAGTTATTTATTTTTTTGGCAGGACGTCGACCATGAATTTGCTCGCATCTGTATTTGTTATTTGCAATTTGATCAGGGGCTAAGGCGGTTCGTAAGTCTTTGCGATTCGTTTATAGCCCTAACAAGCGAGTCCCAGAACAAGAAAAGAGGCCGGATCCTGATGGTTTGGGACCTTTGCCTGACAACTGGGAAATGGCGTTCACCAAAAACAATGAGCCATACTTTATTGAGTAAGTTGAGTATCTGATACTCATCTATGAAGTGCCATTTTAAAAGTTTTGTTGTATAGGTGCATTTGTGAAATGCTCCTTAAAGAGTGTTAGTGATCATCGTGCTAAGTTACGTATGTGACTCAATTGCAGCTTGTAGAAAGTGTCCATTCAATCAGAAGAGTTTAAATTTCCAATTTTTCCAGCGATATGACTAGAGTTGAGGATTGTGCATTGGTTGTGTGTTTCCCTATTTTGAGCAGTATGTAGCTTAGGTTATTGTGAAGTACAATTTAGCTTATTGACTGATAAGTTTCGAGCCATTTCTCTTTGGTTTTGGTGTTCCTGGGATGCTTATGCCATGGGCTTGCTGGATTGTAAAGGTGAAAAGAAAATATTTGTTATACGCTTTCTAGAATGTCGTTGCCTAATTTTTGCAATTATAAATGCCCTATGTTGAGTGATCATGTTATGGAACTATAATTAATAATAGAATTTGGGTTTCTTTAAAACCTTGTATATGACCATTTGTAATCTTGTATCTTTCGGACTTGTTCAGGTGCTTTAGTGGGTTTTAGGAAGTTCTTAATATTATCTTAGTCATAGCTCGGGGCGAACGCAGTGGGAAGATCCGAGAAAGCAGCGAACGAAATCGGAATCTACTTCTCGCATTCAGAGGATTGGTTCTCCAGACGTTGACACAGAAGGTGACACTTGTTTAAGCGCTACATATTTTCAGTGTTACAAATATATGCCGCATATGTGAATCGTGAAGATGTCATTTTTGCTAAGCAAGACTTGCCGCTGTTTCTTAATACGTTTGGGCTGCTCGTTTTAGTAACCAAATTTTGATTTCTTCTTTTCCACGTTCGGTTGCTTGCATATTGTGCTGCAATAGCTGTTGCTTGTTTGTTTGAGTACGTGCGGCCCCTGCTAATTCCCTACGCCGATGAGCGCGTACCCGTCTCGTTGTGTGTTTCATGCTTGGTTTTGTCTCGACATGCTGATAAGTGGAGATTCAGCCTCGTGTTTTCCTAACTTCGAAGCGCGTAGAGCGTAGAAATGGCTTGCGCGCAGTGTTCATGTTTCGATGAGTTACAGATGGTCGCTCGAAGCGGGATCATTTGATGTGGGCCGCCGGTGTACCCACATTAATCAATTCTGTTACCTCGTCGTGGCCTACACGCGAAGGTAATGATGAGAGTTCCTGTTGGGTTATTGGTTGCAGCTAGTTTTGTTGATATATATATATATATA
>QQSS02176976.1:0-14853 GCA_003687565.2 Craspedacusta sowerbii
TCTATCTATCTATCTATCTATCTATCTATCTATCTATCTATCTATCTATCTATCTATCTATCTATCTATCTATCGAACGCTGTGAAGAAGCTAAGCACACAATCCATTTGAACATGTGCTCTATCCTGCACTGGACATTACTAGGAAGGTACACAGGCAAAGAAGACGTGGAGCAGTTGCTTAAATTTGCTCAAATTCTCAGCATTTAGAACATGAAATTTGCTCAGCATTTGCTGGAATAGATTGCTGTTGAACTGTTTGCCTAACAGAAGCAAAAAGTTTTTATCGGCACTGTTAGCCACTAGACTGCGCAACATTTTTAGCAGAGAAGTGCGTTGTTTTGCTGTGAAATGCCTATCTTCTCAACCTTACTCAAAGCAAGGCTTTCCCATCAATCAGCACGTGCAAAAGAAGCATGCGCGTAATTTACATCCGCATCTATGATATCAGGTAACAACCTTCACCCTGAATCCATGGCAAAAAAGCGAAGGAAAAATTTATCTGAACAGAACAGAACAGAACAGAACAGAATTTATTTATTTCCCAATAAATGGATCGCGTCAAGTAAAGACTCTTGAGATATGATATGTATTATCTCATAATACCACTCATCAGTGCATCTATTGGAACAGGAGACATCCATGCAGCCGGGGGCTAATGTCATTGAGGATGCCACCTTGCTCAGACTAAACACAATAATTTATTAGTCTTGATAATAGGGACGTAAACACAGGATCATGGAGCTTGAAGTATTTTTCTATAACTGAATTTACTGTAAAATTAGGTGCAATAAGCTCCGAAGTTTGCTTGTTATTTATCCGTACGTTGAGGTGCCGTTGACCTAAAATTACATAATAAATAATAAATATAATTAATGTTATATAGCGAACCTTGCGTCAAAGAACGTTTGTAAAGATTTTGTGTCATTTTGCGTGTTGAAGTTCGGGTTTTTAGTTTTGGTAGTCAGTCAGCTTTAAGCTAAGACCGAGGCAGACGGCCAAGTCGCGTAAGAAGATTTGCTGATATCCGTTCGAGACTGATGATAAGAGGTCGTTCTGATCAGAATGGTTTTGATTCAGAACTTGTGACCTGTTTGACATAATTTTGAACCAGATTAGTTGTATTCCGCTAGTTGAGGTTTTGTATGACCGACCAGATTGGAAAGATTAGAACGTGCATGTTCGTAGCTATTATTGCTGTGGTGATAGTCTGAGATCGATGTGATGATATCTTTATCCCTGTCTTTAATGTTGGCTCATGATAACAATACAATCCTTACTTTTCGAAACAACAAGAACAATGTCTGCGCATTCAGCCATAAGTAAAACAATTTGAATCGATGTAAATAAAAAAAGCTGACGCTTGGATTTGAAAAAAAATAACAGTGCTGTAAGGTCTCATCGAGAAGTTGTTGGAAACTTGGTCAGAGCTTTATTTAACCTGCTTCTTGGCACAGCCGGAATTATTACTAATGGAGCTGGACACATTAACTAGTCGGTGCAAGCCTGCATACGCGCTACCCTATCTGCAACGACGCCATCAAATTTGCCAGGTCAGCATTTAGATGGGAAACCAGTTTCCAATGTGAACATGAATTTGTAGCACTGAGGATTTGAGTAAATGAATCTCACTGTTTTGAAACTACCCTTTTGTAAAACCTCACTTATTGACTATCCAACAAATTTGAATTCATTTTCATAAATCTAATCAATACCTTCATTTTATTAGTTGAAGTTCTTCGCCCTGTCATCTCTATATAGACTCACGTATATTACCAAGGTGTATGTGGCCAGGATTGTTCTACCACTGAACAAAGCTGGACATGAAAAAAAAAAAAATCCGCTTTGCATTGAAGTTTCTTAGGTTTAAAAAACCTTCATAGTGTTTATCATGCATCCGGGATGTTCCCAAAATGCATTATAGACGTTAGCCCCATGTATGGTTTGGCAAATCACTTTTCATGAGCATTTGCGTGAGCTTACCTTCGGAAACAAGTCCGGGACTTATTGACATGTCAATCAAATTTTTGAAAAACCCTGTCTCACACCGACAGACAGGAGTATCACAGAGAATCGGGTTCATGCTCTCCAAGAAGCGGACCCAAACATTCTTCATCCCACTCTTTTTGGGACAACTAGGCTACTTGAGGTTAATAGAATAGAAGTAAGCGAGGTTTGCGTAATAGAGAAAGTCGATTCACAATTGCATCAGAGAGCTTGCATGGCGAGATAGTAGGAGAAATCGTCGCAGTAACAAGTACGGTCTTTGTGATGGACTGCAGTTTGCTAAATGTGTTTACAAAATTTATTAAACGCCCGAAAGAGATCGACGCTACTTGCAACCTCATCTCTAACACTTACGAACAAGGCGTAATATAAAGCTTCAGCATTTTCCATATTCATTAGAAATCAAAAGCAATGTTTATCGCCGACGCAGGATCCAGATACTCTTTGCTGAAAGCTTCAGCAATGGCCGCGTCGCCTGGTGATGGTAGGGATACCGTTTCCTTCTTGGTATGCTCTGCTCGCCGCAAGTCGCATCTGTCCGACCAAGCGACGTGACCTTGAGTGATGAGGGACGATCTCAGTGTCTTTGCTTTTGATGGCCTACACCATGGGATCTTTTCGCCATCGGCAACGTTTCATTTAAAGACCACACCACACCTTATCCAACCACATCTAGCGAAACTGTTTAGCAAGTTAGCATTCCACTCGTTAACGACCAAGTAGCCTCACCCCCGGAAACTGTTATTGCTTTTCGACTTGCGAAAGTGTGGTTTCAACGTGCCGTCGTAGTGCAAACCACTTTGCTGGCCGTGTCCACTTAGCATATGCAGATCAAACTTCTGCTGGAAGTTGATGAATCAAACAGATTCCAAGTTCGGCTCTCCACCTGGTTGGCAATCTTCGTGAAGGTTGCTTTCAATGTTTGGTGTAAGTACGATGTATCTACCTGCGAAATGTGGCCTACATACCAGATCTGTTTTCGTCGAGGCTCCCACTTTCAACTAGTACAAATAAAGCGAATTATTACAATCAAATAAAGACATGAAAAAGCCAATCTCGTCCGCTCAAGAGAAAACGAAGTAACCAAGATGGTTGTCGATGAAGTGAGCCTTGAGGTAATGTGAAATCATCTCGGCTTAAGGAGATGATTTCGCTTTACCAAACGCCTCGATTATCTCACCCATCGCAAGGCGAGAACAATATTCTCACCAATCTCCTTGTCGGTGGCATATATGGCATACTCTTAAACCTCTTTATTTAACCAAAATATAGTTAAAAATATCGCTAAATGCGATTTTTGTATTCATAAAAAAAAAAGTGGTCTGTAAAGACTCATATAATACGACAGTGTGGTTCGCCACGATTATCCGGCAAGAAGTGTTCGAGTAATGAAGACGTGTCATGTCGGGTCCAAGTGGAACTCTGAATTTCGTGAGCCGGTATCTTGTATTTGTCGATCTCTTCTTTATTCGGTTTGCAATCTCATATTCGTGAGCCATGGTGAACTAACGCATCTTGTTTCTCCACAGCCGGTGGCAGTTGTTGCAGTTCAATCGGATAGGTTTTCTTCGTGTCACAGATAGGCAGTGTTGTATCCACTCTCTTGTTCCTACACGCGTGCAGTAACGTACTCTTTGCAGCAAGTGGTTTTAAACTGCGGTGCCTTTTGCATATGCGGGCTAAAATTCCAGCATAAACTATCTTCCTTAACTCATGAAACGTCAACATGTAAAGCACCGGGTTCAGAGCTAAGAACAAGAGCAGTATTGCCCATCCGATTCTAAGCACCAGTATGTTGTCCCTCTTGTTACGTATCACAAGCGCGAGATATAAAAGCTGAATTGCCAACATTAATAAGATGGGTACTGAGTTCATCATGGCTGTTCCATAGCTTCGTCTCCTTCTATTTTTCCAAAACTTTGTACTCACGCCGTCACTTAGCATACGTACCAGCTGCTTTCTGCTCACATACTGCACGTAAATCAAGTTTGTAGCTATGGCAATGGTGCAAACAATTGCAACTGTAAACATCAAAAGATAATGGCTCCGAGAGATTTGAATCGGTACGTCATTATTCCTGCCCTTGCTCGGTTCGAGTAGTGTTAGTCCTTTCAGGAGCACAACAAGAATACAGCAACCCCCTGCCAGTATCCTTATCCGGTTCAAGTGAACTATGCTGTTGTAGTAGATCGCATATGCCACAGCTAAAAACTGGTTCAGCGACACCAGAACTGCCAGAAATTCAGAGAGTAAATAACAGCATGTGCTAATATACCATATTACATCTATGATGTATGTGCATACTTTTCCAGCGGGAACTGCTGGTAATGATGCAAACGTTAATAGAAATGTTAAGGCAGTACCGAAGTTTGCTAGAGACATGTAAAATAGGATTAAAAACTTTGGCTGAGTCAGAAGTTTGTGTCTTTTGATGATGAGTATATTTGTTACGTGTCCAATGCAGGCCAGAAGAGGCAGTCCGATGAAACACTCTCTCATCTTAGACGAAATGCAACTTCTCACTTCAGTGCTCAGTTTCAGTGTACAATTTGCCATCTGAAATGAGAAGTAAATTTAAAATGAACGATTATAAATTTCCATTGCAGTTAGATAAGATGGGCACCGGCATTGTTATCAAGAAATAGGCCTCGTCGGAATTCCCCCATAGATGTGAAAAATTATCGTTGCCTCTAAGCCAATTCATCTAAAATCTATAAATATATAAATCTATAATTCATCTAATCTCGTATAAATCTACGTGTACTCCTCAATAAACGGTTCATTGCGAGTGGTCTGATGTGACGTGATTTTGCGGCAGTTATGTTTACTACTCCTTACCCTAGCACTAACCCTCTCCTTAACAAGCTCGAGCAAATCCTCAAGCAATTGAAATTTTCTATGAAATAAAAAAAAGAAAAATTAATGCCAAGGCAATGAAGTTACGTATCCTGGCGTGCATAGTCATGTTGACCTGCGCAACATGTCGGCATGATCAATCTCAGATTGAGGAGTAAATGGTAGCTTTAGGTAAATGCCGGAGTAACTGATCGTTGATCGTGAGAAGAGGCAACAACGGGGAAAGTTAATTGCCCTCCCTAATTGTCACACTTATCTCTCAGAGTGTGAATCACATTCCCGCCTGATGATTACTAAACTATAGCCGCCATTTGTCCATTGGGCTATGCTGGTAGCTTGTTGTTTTGTTGGCAACTGCCTTGCTAGGTTCGTAACTGCCGTTTGAGCTATGTATTGGCGACTGCTTAGCATCGGATGTGGTAAGTACCGTTTGATAACTGCTTCTCCAGATCAATACACGAGCTATATGGCGGTTTTTCAGTTTCGGTTGGTCATGACAGCGTTGAATTTTAAGTTTGTAAGCAACTGATAACTGCATCACGTACGTATCACAAAGTCAGGTTCCACAATCATTAGCCCTTACCTGCTACTTGCACCTTGCTCTATGTAATGCTCATGATGTTATTTACGCGAATTCGCGAGAATCTCGCCTAGAGCTTCCTGTTAGTACCATTAGGCTTTGATAACGAAATACTTAGCAAACAGCTGGTGCTTTATAATTTCCGATTTCTAAGAGAGACCCTTTCTAAGTTTTTCTTTCTTGAGATCAGAACAGCTGCACAATGCTCACGGCGAGGTCTTGCAGCCTAGACCAAATTGTTTATGTGCTTCTGCGAATCAAACTCTTTATTCGCCATTCGAACGTTTAATCTCTGTCCAGTTAGAAGCTATTTACTGCGCGATGCGAACTTAACATGCCAAATGCCTTGTGCAGGTTGCAAGATGTGGAGTTTAAAATCCGACAAAAAACCTTTCAAGTTAATTTTATACAGTAAAATTTAGACTACAAGAATCATAAATATTAGAATGAGAACATTGGGCAATGGCCGGGGGGCGCAAAACTGGTGGTTCTCAATATTTGGTTGCTGTCAACAATATGCGGTCCGCAATTATGAAGTGTGTTTGATAGTAAACAAGTCCTATTCCTTTGTAGATAGGTGAAGGGTGCTTTCTTTCTCAATAGCGATGGTTCCACTGCAAGTTCTGACAAGCCCCTGTTAGGAAGATATGCATCTGCTGCTTGGGAAATGAACTGATCTACATTTACCCTAGACATACCCTAGACAATGTCATTGACATTGATCCTTGCCTAGTGCACACTATCGAAAATATTAAGGGTGACCCTTTTCTAGCAAGGGAGTCAAAGCAAAGTTGGCATGTCTGGAAGTAGTCCATTAGTATTTACCTTTTACAATGAATTGTCGGTAGCGACGTTTTCCGATCTACCTACCAAGAACCCACCTCTTTCAAGTAAGCCTGCATGTCAAATGTACCTAGGTTGTCTATGACCGATGTGTTCGGATGCGACTTACATAAATAATAAATAATAGATTCTTCTCGCATTGAATAGTGAGGGAAATTGTATGTGCTTTAAGGAGATTTCAAAGAAATTGTGAAGATAACCTAGGCCTTCTGTGAGTCTCTGCCGATTCGTATAGGTGTGAATACGAATGTGAATATGTGAATATAGTACAGGAATATGGTAAAATGCGTACTATATATAAGCACGAATACGATGCAAGAGAATCCCCAAAAAGGGTTGTCCGTAAAATTCAGGTTGGAATTAAGTGCATACGGATTGTACAGCCCTAGGCCTAAAGGAGGGAGAAAGTTCTCGTTTTACCGAAATCTGGTGGCCAAAATTTGCATTAAATGCCCTTCAACATGCCATTTTCTCTCCCAAAAAATAATGTCAGAAACTTAAAAAAAAAATTGCTGTACTCTTCAAGTAGAACGTATCAGAGGCTATGCATTCGATACTTAACTGTCTGTACAGAAATCCACCATTGAAAAAATTGTTCAACTTTGGGCCTCATATTGGTAGCAGAAGCTCATATTTCTCATGTGCTAAATAATGACGAGCACGAGGCACTATAGCCTAGACTATAGTATAGGCGCATCATATTCACGTGCGCACGACCGAAAACTATGATCAAATAACCAGCTATCGTGAAACACCCTAGAAAGGATGACAAAAACATCGCCCACCATTGTAAGCCTGACAGGCATGAGCAATCGTCCTGCTCACGTTAGCACTTCGCCAAGTTGATGCTAGAATAGAATAAGATTTTCTTGTAATTTTTGTATTTGTTACTTCGTTTGGGAAAAATGAAGTGCTAAGAAAACTCATTAACCTAATTAATTTATGAACCTAGCAGCGGCGTAAGGTAAGCGGGCGATCATAAGAATTTCTAATTGATTTGATTGATGCTCCGTCTAACCGAGGGATTTAGCTTGTTTTTTTTTTATCGCGCACTTTAACTCCGTTCGGGTCGAAAAACAGAAATGGCGTCGAAGGATCGCGGGTGATAAAGGTTGAGATGGTGCAATAGCGGTGTTGAGTTTGGAAAACTCCAGCTGTTAGCCACTTGCAGTTGAGTACCACCACCAGCCTTAATAAACGACGGCACGTTCTTTTCATCCGTTCGCAAATTTTTAATTGGTTATTCTAAGATCTTCGCTCTCCATGACTTAATTTCAAATGACCTAAACCTGCCGAAGCTTGCGTTTGAACCATACTGCCCTCAATGGTCAACCTAATAGAAAAATTTTTGGATTATTTCTAAATATACATCAATTTCATCGTCCTACTATGTAAGAGCTTACCGTAAAATTTCAAGACTCAAAATTGTTTTATCAAATTAAGAGAATAATTTGGGTGCATTGAGAGATTTTTCCTAAGCTGGAGACCGCGAATAGCAGAGCGCGCTAAGAAATCAGTTGCTATTCCCATTAAACTCCGAAAGTTAGATAAGATTAGGAAAGAATTAAAAGAATAAATAGTTGAAATGTTTCAAAGAGACGAAAAAAGCAAGGTAAATAAATAAATAATTAAGTAAAAAATAAATAAATAAGAAAATAGCGAACTTAAATTCTCGGACTATCATGAAGCGCTGTAGGGAACCACATTCTTGCTGTGTCATACAGGTGCTATCGGTTACATATAGCAGCTCATTTTCTTAGTGAGCAGTGCATAAGTTTGGTGCATTTCCTTTTTCAAATAATAGACAGAGTTAGGGTAGGCCCTGCTCTTCCTATTAACTTTGCTTTGAAGAGCCATCCCTCCCATCATTTTCCATCATATCCAAGATTTGCACATAAGAGAGAATGTGCATCGAATGCGCGTGTTGCCAGATTTGGAAAAGGGACCACTTAGGTGCTTAGTTTGACTTCAAAAAGCTGTTTGTATCGAATGAGTATCTTGCTAGAATTCGAAAGAGACCGCTTATATGCTTAGTTTGACATCGAACTGCTGTTTGTATCAAATGCGTACGTGGCACCCCCAATCCTGTTACCCCGAACTAGAGGATGACTCATTCTCCAACAAATGCATTTGCAACTATTTGCGCCCTTTATGTAACTTGCATTTGAGGAGAAAATATATATGCTGTTGTTGCTGTTATGGAGGCAGTATATGACTCCACTTTCGAAAGGTGAACTACGAGAATGGCTCCATAGACAGGCTTAAGGGGCCTAAAGATGCATAAAGCTCTACTTGAAATCAGCAGAGTTTTAAAACTGAACGAAACCGTCTGAAGAGACATGTGCTTTTTCTCTTCTTAGTAAATAATAGCTAGTATTGGAGAGCGCATTTATTGAGGAACATGCATGCCCTTTTCTTTTATAGAGAGGGAAACGCTGCAGTCTCAGCTGATACAACTTTAAAGTTAGGCTCAGCAAGGTTCTGTGTTTGCGTGTGTGTGTGTGTGTGTGTATGTGTGTGTATGTGTGTGTGTGTGTGTGTGTGTGTGTGTGTGTGTGTGTGTGTGTGTGTACGTATATGCATGTCAATCGCCTGAAATTTAGAAACGCAATTTAGAAACACCTAAAATAATCTTTTTGATTGGCCCTGTTGCTAATCGTCTTTCACTGAACGAGATGAAAACCGATCCTGTCCTCTTAAACAAACTTGGAACAGCAGCTTTACTATTGTCGTCGGAGAGACAAAATATTTTTGTCCAATATGGTGAGATACCGAGGAATCTTAATTGAAGCTTATTTGACATGGACGCTCGATATCGCGAAACTCTCAAGAAAGTTGACTAGAGCTGCTATCTCGTCAAAGGTTCGCTATTATGTACCATTGAAAACCCTACGAAGTCCTTACTTCAACCGTAACAATCTCATCTAATCAAAGGGATGCCTTGCACGGGATTCGCTAATAAACATTGTTACAAAGACAGTATACAAAAGCAGGCACAAAGAACAATCCTTTAAACATTTTCTTATTTCCATTCCGACATCAAATTTATATTTTCTTTGAAATTACCTCTTAGAAGTAGGCAAAATGACACAAGCAGAAAACTAAGCGTACCCAGGGCAGAAACTGTTACTTAAGGTGATAGATCCCTGACTTTGGCTGGGGCAA
Source organism: Craspedacusta sowerbii (assembly GCA_003687565.2). Classification (NCBI taxonomy): domain Eukaryota; kingdom Metazoa; phylum Cnidaria; class Hydrozoa; order Limnomedusae; family Olindiidae; genus Craspedacusta; species Craspedacusta sowerbii. Next base: position 9,451 of record QQSS02176976.1, read on the forward strand.
AGCACTTACGTAAACTAATCGACTCAATATCAGTAAATCGCAATACAAGCGCATTTCACAAACACTTCTTATTATTCAAAAATGCACTTATGTATTTAATGCTTTTGAAATGAATATCTGCAAATTATAGTAACAGTGCAAAAATCTGCTTGATCCACATTTGCTCTTCGACAAAACTATGATTCTGACGATTCTGTTTATCGCACGCTTTTTATTTTATGATTTAAGGTAGCATGGAAATTCTTCCTTAGAGAAGAATTAGGGGGAGTCTCCGCTCAGACTAGCTTTGCTCGGGAAAGCTCTCCTCCAATCGTTCGTTTGATTACATTTTATTCTCTTCATGCCTATTCGTTTGCAAGTTCTATGGTAGAAATAAACAACGTTGAAAAGAAAACGGCAACTTATTTCAGAGCGAAGTCTATAGATCGTCTATTTCCCAAACTCCAATATCATCTGGGTTTTTCGTTTTCGAGCCTTCGAGCTAATGCTTTCATTACTTATGAACTTTTAAACTTAAATTTTCAAAAAGTCATTTGTTTTTTATCAGCCATTCAGCCATCTTCAAATCTTGACTAAAATAACTGCGAGCGATTGCGCCAAGGAGTTTCTGGAACGAGGAAAGTGCTCGTTGGCTTTCGGTGGGGCGTCAGTGAATGCCTCGCTACCGAAGTCACTGCGAATGGATCTTTCGGCATGCCTTCGGGGAGTTTGGACGTCGAGTTGGACAATAGGCTGCTGTGGCTCTGGCAGGAAACTACTTGCGCCTTCTGTGGAGGGCAAGGTGTCTCTGGGACAACGGATGGCATCGCTTTTACGTTGTGTCCCGTCATCTGAGGAGGCTTAGGCCTCATGAAGCAAGACGTTTTCGAATCCAACTCTTCATGACCTTCATCAAATATGTGCTTTAACGCAGTCTTTTTCACGGATTCTGTTAATGAAATACCATAAAAGAAGGAGCACCAACACAATTTGTAATCCCCAGTTAGACAAGATATTGGAGATAGAAAAATGGCGGTTTTGGCGCACATCATTAATTTTAGCCTTCGTCAAGGGCAATTTTTTCTTCTGACACACTCATTAGACATTCACAAAGAATACACCGCCATTCCCTTGAAATCGTTGATATTAGCATCCATGGGGGGGTGGGTGGGGGGCACATTTTTCTTATGGCACAATCGCGAAGAATACACCGCCAGTCCGTTTGACACTCTCTATGATCTACTCTCCGTGATACACTCTCTATGATCTACTCTCCGTGATACACTCTCTGTGATCTACTCTCTGTGATCTACTCTCTGTGATCTACTCTCTGTGATACACTCTCTGTGATAATACCGGAGAGGAAAAACCAACAAACATGCTTGTAAACAGACAAACGACATATGGTGTGGGAAAGAAATGAGTCATTAGCTTGGAATCCATGACAATTTAATTTATCGCAAACCTGCTCTAGTAATCTCTCCTGTTCCTTTAAAGCTTTCAATCTTTTTAATCCCTTTAGAACATAGAAGAACCGAGTGGAGAAGAAGAAGACAAGAAGACCCGAAGAGATTAGCATGCTCATGAAAACACCCACACGACAAACATTCTTTGCTAAACGATGACCAGCTTCCCTCAAATAGGTTTAATTCACAAAAGCTTCTCCCTCCCATTGCCCCCCCCCCCACACACACACACACACGCACACGCACGAAGACACACAAGATTGCGTGCCTCGTTCAGATCTTCTTTAGGCATCCTTCGTGAGCTTGCATTAATGTCGCGTGCAAACTAATCAATTTTGCGAAAGTTAAGCAGGACCAAGAATGCTCTATAACGTAAATTTTTATGGTTAACTGATAAAATTGGTTCACAAAGCTGTCTAGCCGGTGCGGGTTGCTATTGAGGAGGTTCACTAAAGTAATGCTTGATCGGACGTTTGTTTGACCGGTTAGTATTAAATATGCAGATGAATGTTTTACGGTATTTTCGTCAAAACCTGCATTTGCAATAACGTTGTTGTTATGAGCTATCCACCAAGTGAAGCTATTGGCAATGACTATTTACCCGTCTTTTCAACTTGAATAAATCGTGTTGTGTCTACTCTAAATTTCCAAGTCAGTTTCGGGCTTGACTCGGAAATCTTCGGTGCTGGCGTCATTTTACAAAATATTGAAAGAACTGGAGACGTCCAGGCAATTAATAATGGACATTTAAGGAATTTTATCGACGAGAGTAGATCAAGAATTCATTTGAGCATTTGTTGTTGATCGAAATCGTCGAGTAACGAACACATGTCAAACATAATGTTGTCCAGTAAGGCTTCGCTTTCTATGCCTTTCTTCTCCTCATTCTCTTCCTCATCCTCTATGGATGCATAGCGAGGAAACAAATTAAAGATCTGATCATCCGACAAAATAGTTTTACTATTCGTTGCTTTTTTTAAATATGTAACTCAAATAACGGAAAAGTATGAGACCTGCGGTCAAAGACCAGAACAGGTCACTTTTCTCAAGTTTATGCGTGACAAAATCTGCATGAGGATGCAAGTTTTTCATCGGCTTTATGTTCAACATAGGTATTTAGATTTTTTTTTATTCCAAGAGTAAAACCGGGCTGACTAGTAACGATGTTGTTATTGTATTTGTTGACTTCACCAATATCCAGATTCATTTTGCTGGGCAGACGCTCAAAGAAGGCAACCTCGGTAGTGGCATAAGATAAAGCTTTCTGGTATCGAGAGATATCTTCCGATAATTCTACTAGATGGCTGATGAGATCTAAAAGTTTTGTGTGAAGATTTACTGAGCTGCTAGATGTTCCGCATCTTTTCCCTCATAATGCTTAATCGGGCGTTTGTTTGACTGGTTAGTATTAAATAAGCAGATGAATGTTTCACGATATCTTCGCTTTCGATTATCAGCCATCCACCCAGTGAAGCTATTGGCAATGACTATTGACCCGTCTTTTCATCTGGAATAAATCGTGTTGTGTCTACTCTAAATTTCCAGTCAGTTTCGGGCTTGACTCGGAACTCTTCACAAAGCCTATTGCACGCGTTTTCATCTCAGGAAGAAAATCATATAAAAGAATGGATTTTGATTCGATGACTGTGAAAGGAAGAGAGATTGAGAAACTATTCGAAGCTCGAGAAGCATGAGCTTATTTAACTGTTGAATGATATACCAGTTATTTTCACAAAAGATAAGAACAAAATCATGACGATGTATGCAACACTAACTAAAGAACCGATAGTTGACTACAAGTGGGTAGCCTTTGCACCTGTTCAATAAAACTTCGATACAGCATACAGAAGATTGAAAATCAGAAACGAGTCCATAGGAAATGCCGAAACGTTCTTACACAAGGTTAGACAAAGTACAGCTGATCTGCTTCATAACTTGGTGAATGAAATGGAGTCCGCTAAGATAAAAACCACACTGCGGATAGAATTTCGGAAGTATGAGAGTGATCATAATACAATTTACATTAAAAAAGCATTCCATAATAAAATGACGGACGTCCTTTAAGAAAGTGACATGGATGAGATTTTGCACGGAATGATCAGTCACATGAAAACTCAAGATATTGATGAAAACCAACATATTGCGAGTGGGTTCAAAAAAGAAATTTGTTCATGACCATTGATTTCAACAAACTTAAGTTGACGCGAGAAAGCTCGTACATCCCACTACTGCACTAGGTTATCAAGAAAAAGGCAGTGGTTAACCCAAAACACCAACTCTGCGACGAATTTTTTAAAATGAGTTGTGCTTGCCTGACTTCTTTGAGGCTACACTGGTAAAAAGAATGCACAAGGATGCACAAGGAGAAAATTGAAAGTCGTGTCTCGATAAAAAAAAGATACTTTTGTTTATGATCAATGACGACGAAAGCGGCAAACAGCACTATACGGCGGTTATTTATCTTAGTACTAGGACATGAAAAATAGCCAATATGAGCATCGAAAACACTTTTGCATGAATTGTCTGCGCGGATTCCAGTCTATTGTGACTAGAGATAGTCACTAGGAATATTGTTTGTAACAAAAACGACGTGATGATAGAAATGCCTGAACATGGGACCATTGATTAATTCGATCATGGTAATGGCCAGCTCAAAGTTTCATTCATTATGTATGCAGATTTCGAGTGCATTTTTTCGAAAAGGAAGGGAGAATAAATGAACATACGCCATCGGGGTTTTGAGAGCCTAGTAAGTTTGTGCAAGGCGAAATTATATGACCTCCGCATTTATACTGAGGTAAATACTATGTAGAAGTGTTTTCTGAACTGATCTAAAATGGAACTAAGAGGTTGTGTCTAATGTTTCCCGAAAATCTTACTAACCCAGTAAGCGAAATTGAATGGAGAGAATGTCAAAAGGCAACCCAATGTCACATTTGCCAGAAGAAAGTTCCCGGCACTAATATGACAGTTAGGAATCATTGTCACTGGCCAGTATCAAGAACCAGCGCACAACCCTAGCAAGTTAAGGTATCAACTATCATCGTTTATACCAATTCGAGTGGTTTTGATGCTCACCTGGTCGTTAAGGAATAAGGGGAAATATATAGCGGGACGATAGGGGTGAGCAAAGAATAAGGAGAAGCACATCAGCTTCGATCTTGACTTGGCTAATACATTGACTGGAAAGATGGCAAAACTAATGGCAAACCCTGCAAACTTTGTTTTCTAGACAGCCTTAGGTTTATGCAAGCCAGTTTGTACAGTTTGTCTAACAACTTGACAGACTCACAATCTAAAGTAGAATCTAAAGTAAGAAAATGAGGATGCAGACATGTTCGAACTAATAGGACATAATGTTGTCTAGCCCATGAATACACGGATATCTGGGAATCATTTGAAGAGAGGGAACTTCCAGATAAGGAGTTTTTTTTTGTCAACAGAATATGTCGGATGTAAGATATCAAGATTATTAATATACTCGTAAAAAAATGACCCTTGACGCGGCTAAAATCGACAAATCGATTGTCTCGGGTGTGCGCCAGAACGGCGAGGGTTCCAGAATATTATTTCTCCTAGAGAGTGTCTCGGCATTGCCTCATGGAATTTGACCCCCGCATGGATGCTAAGATCAACGATGTAGCGGGAAATGTGGTCTATCGTTCGGGAATGTCTCGAGAGTGTGTTAGAAGAAAAGACGTCCCTCGACGTAGGCTAAAGTCGACGATGCCTTGGGAGTACGCCAAATCCGCCATTTTGCTATCACTAGGTTTAATTAGTAAATAAATCCTATGATGATGAATAATCCAATCTAACAAATATTCACGCAAATATTCCTATTTAATTATCAATCTACCTATTTACCGCCTTAACTATGGATAGTTGTATGTATGTATGTATGTATGTATGTATGTATGTATGTATGTATGTATGTATGTATGTATGTATGTATGTATGT
>QQSS02176987.1:0-31060 GCA_003687565.2 Craspedacusta sowerbii
AAAAAAACTAAGAAAGAGAGCTTTAATCTATCCAAACTTAAAAATGGCCCGACATAAAAAACTTCAAATTTTGGACAGTTTTACTGGGCCAAACCGTCGTTTTGATCTTGGCTTCTTTGTGAAGTTGTGTGTTGTATCTTCTGTTAGATCAATCATAATGAACAGCTTTCTTGATTGTCTTGTTAACAGGAACATTAGTAATGGGAAACATCATAATACACAAGAACATAGCCATCCTCAACCGCTATGCCCTTGATCTTTTCTTCAGCACATTTTGCAAGATCAGAGATGGCGAATTCACTTGCCTTGAAATCCCCAGTAAACCTACGAATTCTTCTCTTTGCTACAAAAAAAAAAAAAAAAAAAAAAGACAGTTATTTATCCTCGATGGACTATTTTATGACGAAGATGATGGCGTAGTGATATGGTCACCCCTTGGGCCACTCATGGAAAATGCCTTCATGACTTCCATTGAGGAAAAACTTCTCAATAGGAAACAGCTTCCCTCCTTCTATAGGCGATATGTCGATGATACCATCACCATCATGTCGAGCATCAATGCAGCATCAGATATTTGCTTGATTCCAAAAAACACCAACAAGGCCATCCGTTTCACTAAGGGCGTCGAGATAAGTCACTATGAATGCTGAGAACAACAACCTTTCATTTTGTGGATTGAATCTCTCCATCTTCAATGGACGCTTGGCATTCGATACCACAAGCCTACAGACACTGGGCTCCTTCTGCATTTTGATGGCTTTGTCGATATCAGGTACAAGAAGTGTCTGATAAAAACAATGCTACACCGTGCATACAACTTCAATTCCGACTGGCACAGCTTTTTGCAGGAGGTTGACCACCAGTGTTCAGTCTTCTCGGCTCTTCGATATCCGCGCCCTTTTTTTGATGCCATTCCTAATCAGTTTCGGGCCCTAAAGTTTCCAACGAATATCCAGGCTGGAACGCAACAAGGCACAACTCAACTTAGCCAACCTGTTGTCCGTTTTGTAATTCCCTACAATGGCCACTTCTCATCTCGAATTGAAGAGATTATCCAGCCTATATTCGTGAGCAGAAAGCTATCTACTAGCTTACGCCCAACAGAACGAAAGCCTGACCTTGTAAGCCAACAATGCGTGGTGTACCACTTTAAATGTGATCAGTGCGACGCTGATTATGTTGGAATGACATCCCAGCACCTCCACCAACGTATTGAGGGCCACAGGTCAGCTGAGAGCTTTATAGATCGTCACTACAAGCAGGCTCACAATATATCGCTTAAGACCCTAGACATACTGAAATTCTTCGAAGTGGATGTGTAAGAGTTTCTCAACTTCACTGTCATTGGCATCTTTAAGATCGTTTCCTGCAAGTCGCTTTCGTATTTCATCATACTGTTCATGTGGTTGCATACTTTTTGCTGGTTGGGCTTCCCCTCAATGATCTTGGATACCTTTTGTATTCAGGATGATAGAATCTAGATGTGTCTCGATTGTAATCGCTTTCTTCTCGAGAATGCTTTTAAGAGAGCCCGCTGGTTTATTGAATTTCCAAACAGTGTTGGTCTTGTTCACTCTAAATTTACGATGCCCGAGAACACGATCGTAAAAAACGAAGAAGCGTTTGATTCTCTGTCCAAACTTCTTTTGCTAGCATGGCCTGCGTGGTCATATCGTACTCCAGTGATATGTTTGAGATGGTATAAGAGGCGTCTGGGGTGAGAATAGAATTGTGGTGGGCTTACTTGGAGGCGATTTTATCACCTGAGCGTAGTCGCTAAACGTAAGCTCATACATGGCCGATTTCCCAACCCTGTTTGTATAGTAAGGCACTACTGTAACGACAAGTGCACTTAGTTGGCACTGTTGGTAGCGCATGCTTTGCGAGCCCTACAAGTTCCCGTGTCCTCGGCCGATGTCAAGCATACTTTTAACGTCTACAACAAGCTTGACTGCCGCTTTTAAGGCTTTGAACCTTGATTCAGAGGTGTCAATGTTATAAGGGAGACTTATATTTAATGAAAAATATTTTTCAACTCTTAAAAATCCGCCAAAATGGGAATTTTCGTTCGGTAAACTGTCATATGACTAAGAAGCCAACGCTATTATATATTTAACTCAATATAACATGTACGGATTTGCCAGGTAGATTTTCGGAAATTTTCTGGAATTTTTGGGATTTTTCGTTTATGAAGAGGGGAATTTTCGGGAATTTTTGTTTCAGAGAGGGGAAATTCCCGACTTCGAAAACGGGAATTCCCGGCGCCCTTGGTCGTGGCTTCATCAAAATGACGTCATGGGCACTCTCCTGGATCTGGCTAGCTGTACCGCAATTTAAAAACACAACAAAATACCGAGATGTGTGGAACTAGCAAAAGAATTAGCTATGAATGTTGATAATGCTTGTTTCAAACGTGGCACTTCTGGTGCGTCGAATCAAATGATTTCAATTAGACGCGGCAGAAGTGCGACGTTTGAATCAGTTGTGTGCCACAGCTTAATTACGCGCGGCAATTAACTCTTGCTCGGCAAGCTCTGCCGAGCTTCGGTCGAATTTAATGAGTTATGTTTATTGACAATTGCATTATGGGTAAGACTCAGTATTCGTATCAAGTAGTTCTTGGAAACAATCCTAGTTGTAGGAAGAACGCTTTGTAACCAAAAGCTGTCAAGGTATGTGCAATTTTTAAACCGTTCTTGTTCGGCTGTGTACACTCTGGCGTCAGGCTGACCAAGTCCAAATTTTGGAACGTCGCTGCGGCCATGATACCAATTTTACGAATTAACTAGCTTGACCCGTTACTCGTTGACCCTGCACTCGCTTCACCGGGTAGCTTCCCCCCTGACTCCCTTTGACAGGTCTCGTTGGGCAACGTTTTTGCTTTCGTAGCTAAACAATGTGTTGGTTACAGGGTGCTAAATATTATGGCTCGACAAGGTTTCCCCCACGCTCTTTAGCGGGCAGCTCATATTTCATTCGCGTCTAATGTATTGCATATTGTTGCATTGTTTTTGCTTGTTTAATAAGGCCTTCCAGGTAGAGCCGAGCAAACAAGCCTCTGCGGAGCTCATTGTTTTCCTTCGGCAATTACGATTGGTAAACACCCAGTACGTCAACGTGCCAGGTGAAGAATTAGCGGATACTGATTGGCTGCCAACTTCGAAAATTAGTTTTTGGCGGGACTTTTGAGCCAATAGCCACCGAGCTGATCAGGGGAGCGGATAATGATTGGCTGCCAACTTCCAAAACGAGATTTTGGCGGGACTTTTGAGCCAATAGCCACCGAGCTGATCACAAGAGCGGATACTGATTGGCTACCAACTTCCAAACATAGTTTTTGGCGGCTGTTTTCGAGCTTGCGAAGTCTTCGTTCGTAGCGCAAAGACGCTGCCTCACTTATTTCGGCATTTCTTCATGCGGTATTAAAGAAGCATTTCTTTCAATAAAGGAGGAATCAAGCTGTTCTTTGAGGTATTTGTTTAGTTAGGGCTGATAGCATCAATTTATTGCTTATCTTTGCATACCGATTTGCGTCTATGTTGTTCTTTAATTTGAGGGAGGGGAAATTGAATTAGATGGCTCTTCAAAATGAGCTCCTTTCTTTCGAGATACTCACTCCATTATACGAGCATGAGTAAACGGTAGTTTTAAAAAGTTGCTAAAGCAAATTCATTAACGAAAGAGTCAGTTATGAAATTACAAGTCATTTGCTATATCGGGGACCATCTACAGACGGAGGAGAAAACCAGGAAGCAGAGGCTCCCTGGTTTTTCAGTAGTTGTATCGGGGACTCAGATCTAATTGCAGTAAATATAGCTTCAGCTATAATCAGTTAAAAACTTAGCCCCAGCGGCACGAATTTATATATTTAAGTTGCTTGTCAAGCTTGTTTTTCGTCGGTCTATGATACATTGCACAATGTCCCTGAGTTGCTTTGATAGATTGCTATCCTTTCCCATGGTATTGAACCAAGCAAGTGCACATTGTGTTGTAGAATCTTTGAGCTGCCTCGGCAAAGGATGCATTAGAATTATTGAAAGAAATTTTTCCGTGGAAGTACGCGTTTTCAATGTCCCACTCTTTGGATTTCTTGGGGCTTAGTTTTAGCACAAAAACCCTGTTTTAGCATATGGTAATGACTGGGTCATTACCTTCCGAATCGGGTCCGTTCTCGATCTCCTCGAGTAATTAGCTTTCGAAAGTGTTCATAGCTTTGCAAGAACTCTGATGGTCTTTGATGTCGCGTGAGTCTTTACATTTCTTCCGCAGACTTCGTGATGAGCAAACTGAGCAGGTAGTTCTGATTCAACGCGATTGCTGCCATCTGACGGGGATTCATCCTTGTGGAGCTTGGATTGGCAAAGCCACGCTAGTGGATATATGTATATGTATATATTAACTTTATATATCAACTTACTATTTCTTTAATTTTAATGTTAACAAGTGGTGTGCTTACTTATTATTTTCGGGCCTTCTCATCTCGTGCTTCTTTTGCTACCTCGTGTTCAGGAGAATGGCCTCAGAGTTTGGAGGCAATCAACTCGATGATGTTAATGTAACACTTGAACAGGTATGGTGCTATGTTAGCAAAATATCAAGCTGAAATTGTAGTTTTGTTGTATTTCAAGAATTGCGTCACAGGCATGTTCTTCTACATGTGGTATTCTTGTAATCTTCTATGAAGCTGCATGGTGAAAATGCCATCACGGTTTCCTGATTGTCTCCAACTTACTCTATTCATATTGTTGAAGGAATATTCTGTGAGCGATGTCTTATCATCAACTTTATTGGAGGAGGTCAAATCCGTAGAAGCATCCCTGAATGATAGCCAGACCATTGTGTGCGAGGTTCTGGAATCAGTTGAGGATTATATTGTCAACATTCCAGCCATGTACCTGGACGATATTAAAAGAATGCTTAAATCCAGGTTTGATGTCAAGTGATTGTTGTCATTGAAACATTCCTGTAACATGAATGATCACTTTCCTTCCTAAATTAGCACGTTGTGTTTTTGCAGAGTATGCGAGGCCTTGGAATGCATGCAAAGATGTCAAGCAAGTTAGCTGCCAACCGAGATTAAATATAAAAACATTCCTTATGGCATTGGAGGTGTTAGCCCTCGCTTTATGTTGCAAAGCAGATCTTCCCGAGCTATCGATACGTGCTGCGGATCAAGCATCACATTGGTGGCCGCGGCACTTTTATAATTGCTTCTACGCATGGTTTACGATAACTCCCATGTTCCGAGAAAAGGCGTACATCCATTAAATAAGTCCTGAACTAAGTTCTAACCAGCCTTATTAATCGGATCCTAAGTTCATTTGGGTTAAATTTCCTTTCTCCTCCTCAACTCCCTTTCTTGTGATTAAATAATAAATAAAAATTTAATTTTCCTTTCCATGGTGCTTTGCAGTCGTAACTTAAATTGTGTGATCGTTTGATGAAAGTTCATCAGTTAGAACTTTTAAAATCAGCTGAAAACGTTTATGAAGCCCCAACCTAATGCGAATGTGTGTCCTTGTCATTCACGCTACCAGCAACTCAAAGAAACGTTTTCTTTTTGGGGAACAATCTGTTGTCCTGTCCTTTCCCACCTGATATCATGTGCGTCTGTCTCCCAACCCCGTATCCTTAATTGTGCCATCACGGAGCGCAGGTGTCTCGAAGGTAGATCTTGGGGGTTGTGCGAGAGAAGGTCACAGATCTCGAGTTGACTCGTGCAGGCTGACTATACAATACAAAAGCGGTCAGACAGAAGCACTGATCGTAAACATCTATGTGTTATTCATAGCAGATGCCTTGAGTAGGTAGCCAACTTGCGACGCTCATGTTTGAACAAGGTCGGTAAATCGCTACTACGGACGACTGAGAACGACGGACGACAACATGATAACGGACTGTGATAAAAATACCACCACCCTAAGTGCCCATCATAAGCAGTGATTCACCAATCTACGACATCATCAACAAGACGATCTGCATAATTGCTCGGTGTTCAGTGATAACTCGCACAAAAAGGTTTTTTTTTTCTGATGGTGAACATGGTCAAATGATGCCTTTCCTTTCTACAGGAGAGATCTGAAAGCTGAAAACAATGAACAGATGCTTACAAGAAATACACTCATGGGGAGTAAAGAAAGGATAAGGAATTTGATAAGGGAAATATCCAGAAATGGGGAATCAGGCACAGTGCGTTTTTAGGTTATCATTGTAGAGGCGATATGTCGAACTTCCACTGTGGTTCTTGAAAAGAGTTCTGTTGTACCTTGGTCGTGATTACTCCGCTATCGTGAAATTCTGCAGCCAATGTATTTTGTTTGATGCGCCCACGTATTTGATCTTTTGTTTTCAAGATGTTACGCTTTCAGACTTGTGATCGTGAACAGGTCTTATGAGCCTGATATTGGAAATCTTTTTTTGTTTTCGTTTTTGGAATCACATGAGCATCTTTTTTTCAGTGGAGAAGTGGCAGTTTTAGAATTTCTTTAGATGCCAACAGAAGATTCGAAAGACGAACTGGAACGAGACCTGAAAGGCCAATTGAGCGAGATCTCTAGAAACTTGGGGCGCGTTGGTGGTAAACTTAAAAACATCGCCGCTACTTTGAACAAGTCCGCAAATGATCTGTGTGAATACCTCAAGACTCATTTGCCAAAAACTCATTTCCGGAAGATTCCGAAGGAAAAGCGGGAGCAAATTGAACAAGGGCTTATTGCTAGGTTCTTTCCTTTGAAATCATTGTTGTAGTTGTAGTAATACCTTGAAATAATGTTGCATGCTTCTTTCTTTGGTTCCTTATAAAGAAAAATGTGCATTCTAACAAGCATTAATCGTATGGGATGTCGCGCACGACGTTAATACTTACTTTCATATAAATGTTAAGGAGTCCAAGTCTTTAATTCTTCTTGTGATTATTGATTGTACCCGCGAGACTACAGAACTGTCCACACTAATGTAGGAGCTGTACATGCTAATCTTGGGACTGTTTGCAGAAGACAATTTAGCAACTTGTCTAACTTCTGGAGGGACACAGTTGGTCATGGGTGAAAAGTGTTTCTGGTTGTTTTTTTGTGATGTCATCTCGGAGAGTGAGTTGTTATTGTTAGCAATATCGGTTTCCTTGTGTATAGTGCATGATGATTGTTATTAGCCTTATAATTCCATTACGTTTGTATTTGATCCGTACGTATTCGATCCCGACCTGTTTTTGTATAGGACAAAATGATTTTTTTTATCCTATTACCTCCTTCAAGTTGACATCGATTCGTATTTGATCCAGAGCTGCTTTTGTATAGGGCATAACAATTGTTATTATTCTAGTAGCTCCTTTACGTTGAAACTTGATCCATATCTATTCGATCCCGAGTGTCCTTGTAAATTAGCATTATGCATTTCAACTTGCTTCCGGATTTTGCAATTCCAGGCGCACGAACCCGAATAATTTACTTAATTTTAAGTTAATTAACTTAAGGTTTTGTTAGTTTAACTTCGTTAATATGTATTTCAAATCCTATTGTTTAGCTCGGCGATCCCATTTTGCCTAGTCCCCAGTCTGATTTTAGCATTTAGTTTCGAAAATTTTCTTGGCGTCTATTCCTGGCTCTTGAGCTGGATCATGGACATTTTTTACAGATTATGAAGGTCAACACCTAACGAGAACAGCTTTTTGTTTCTTTCAGACAGGATCTCATAACGAAGAAGCTTTTGGTGGAGTCTCGGATTGCTGATTTGTGGACCTGTAGGTTAAATTACTAAATATATAGAAATAAATGTTATATAGTGGAATATAAAAGGATATTTGCAAAAATTTTAGAATTGGATTTGCCTCTCCAAGTTGCAGGGTAAAGTACAGACTCCCATAATTGTTTTCAATAATCCGATCATTGTTCCATGCCATAGCTGTTTGACTATAAATGCATATTCATAGTAGATATGAATGATTAAAGTTTACTTGGCTTACTGACAATGACTTTTCCTAGCCTCTCTGCTTGTGCCTGAAGTAGCGACATCAGGTGCTGTAGTAGCGTCTCCGGGGTATGACACGACCCACTCCGAAACGTCGGGTTCCGCCGCGGCATCTAGCGATCCGAGAGAAGTTGGCGATTCTGGCGCTGCGAGGTAGATCTTCTTTGTTCTCAGGCATCAGGCCAACGTTTGTTTAGGCATTCATTGTCAACGCCTTTTTTAAATTCCAAGATCGTGATGATCGTCAGCGAAGGAGTAGAGGATGATTCTACAAATCAACAACCTGGTGCATCAGAAATTTCCACAGGGCTTTAGTGGCAAGATTTTTTATTTCAGGAACCATCTTCTGTGTAGGGAAGAGATTGGTTTAATTTATAAATATAATTGCAGCTTTTTCTAGGCCCTCTAGAGACGTGTATTCAAGTATTTAACGTCAAGATTTGCAAGCATTGTTTTATTTTGTCAGGAATCGTCTGACTGCGATAAATGAAGTCGCAGAACAAAGAGTGGAAGCTAGCGATGCGATACAGGTGTCCAGCGATGACGATGAGATTTCGCCTGGACGTGATAAACTCATTAATGGTAATTGGCAATAAGAGTGATGCCTTCTTGATTTTTTAAAAAAAAATCATTTCCTGCTGCACCGATGGATGAACGTGTAACTATTATTGACTAAAATGTCAACACAACAGCCTCAATTAAGAAGACTCTTTCGCAATCAAAAACAAAGTCTTCATCACAGCAACCTGGAGAAAACATTGAATCCAATGGAAGTATGTTATCTCATTATAATTTTTTGATCCCTTCATTTCAATTATTAATGCCAGTAGCCGGTACTGTTTTAAATAATGATACCAGTAATTTTTCACTGCCACTCAAGCAACATATGTTCGTTCATACGCTAGTGGCTACGTGAAGACGAGGCCTCAGGCCAATATTTTCCACGGACTAAGGCTGTTCTGAGTTTTTTTAATCAAAGTTGTAATTAGAAGGGCGTGTGATTGCTATAAGATTTTTGTGCCATAAGATTTTTGAATTGCATCTGCCGCACTGAGTTTGTTAGAGCCCTGACTTGCAGATACTGAAGACATTTTTGTTTGATTAGGTACGCGACCAACTCTCGTAAGGGCGATTACACCTTCTCAGCAGCGCAGAGAAGGTTTTGTACCCAACGGAAGTATGTTAGCTTGCCAATCATTGCCATAATGGAAATCTTCACGAGTTTTGGTTTATATGCTCATTATTATATTTACTTCCTATAAAGTTTCTTAGTTCTGCAAGGTGGTTAGTCGCCATAGTGCCAATATTCTGGTAGGCGCAGCTCGTACTCAGCCCTTTTCTTCCAGGAGTTCTTGTGTGCTTTGATGATCGGTTTGTTCCTTTAGTGCAGCTTCTTCTTCTAGCGTTTAAATGAACTCTTTGTTTCTTTCAGCGTGTGTCTCATCGGTGTCACCACAACCAGCCTCAATTACGAAGAATCATTCACAATCAACAACAAAGTCTTCCGCCAAGCGACCTGGAGAAAACGTTGAAGCCAATGGAAGTATGTTATCTTATTATAATTTTTTGATCCCTTTATTTCAATTATTGAGGTCAGTAGCGGGTACTGTTTTAAATGATGATACCAGTAATTTTTCACTGTCACTCAAGCAACATATGTTCGTTCATACGCTAGTGGCTACGTGAAGGCGAGACCTCAGGCCAATATTTACCACGGACTAAGGCTGTTCTGAGATTTCTTAACCAAAGTTGTAAATAGAAGGGCATGTGATTGCTATAAGATTTTTGTGCCATAAGATCTTTGAATTGCATCTGCTGTATTGATTTAGTTAGAGTCCTGACTTGCGGATACTGAAGGCATACCCTTTTTGTTTGATTAGGTCCGCGACCAAGTCTTGTAAAGGCGATTACACCTTCTCAGCAGCGCAGAGAAGGTTTTGTACCCAACGGAAGTATGTTAGCTTGCCAATCATTGCCATAATGGAAATCTTCACGAGTTTTGGTTTATATGCTCATTATTATATTTACTTCCTATAAAGTTTCTTAGTTCTGCAAGGTGGTTAGTCGCCATAGTGCCAATATTCTGGTAGGCGCAGCTCCTCGTGCCCAGCCCTTTTCTTCCAGGAGTTCTTGTGTGCTTTGATGATCGGTTTGTTCCTTTGCCAACCATGAAACTTTATTATTGCCACATTGCATACGACACTTTTGGGAACATAAACATAAAGCTTGTTTCTTAGGATTTCCCGGATCGTTAAGATAAAGGCTTTCTGTTCAGCCTTAGGTCCTATTGGTTTTTATTGAGTTGATAACTGTGACATTGGGAAGGGAAATGTGTGTACTTCTCGTAGTCTTTTGTTTAAATCGTTCTAAGAATCTTTATAGTTATTTTTGTATCCGCGATTGACAATGCTTGTCTGATATCAGCTGATTTTCTCTGGTCGAGTCCGATTTTGGTATAGTGTTGATGCTTCGTAACTTGAACGAATTTCTTTAGCACCTCCGCATCCTCCAGAAGTACAGACTCCGAATCCAGTAGCAGTTTTGCAAGGGTATTTGCATTTACTGCAACGTTTTGCTTGATTGCAAGATATTAATGTGCTTTTCATAAGCTTTGCGCTGGGAAGCTTCCTGGTGCCTGTGATTTAACACGAGCACAACAATTAATGTCTAGAAATGATCTGATGGGAGTGCATGTTGACTTACAAAAACTAATAAGGCGGTGCATGAGAAATCATATGACCTCCAGGCGGTGCATGAGAAATCATATGACCTTCTGTTTAAGCAATTTACTGTTTTATCAGGTATCGAGAAAGGAAACGAGTGAAAATTAGCCGTGCAGAAAGGTCATGCAGAGATGAAGATTGGATCGATCCTTTATGTGAGATATTAATTGATTTTAAGTGGCACGTTTATAATCTGTCTGTTTTTGATCAGCCAGACGGGTTTGGGTGGAATTGGTATTGCAGTTGGTAAGTCCAAAGTTGTAACCATACTTTGCTGTCGACATGACTTTTAAGCCTGGATAACTTAATGGCATATGCTCCATGTCTCAGATTTTCTTCTGCTGGGGTTGGCCTCATTAGTTGTGCTTGCGTGGCCTACATTGAGAAACGAGAAATGTGGAGAACGTCAGTGAGTACTGCCGCCTTTTGGAGGTCTGGGAATCAAGTTGCTGTTACTGAAAGCGTGCTTCTAAAAAAAAATTTTTCGGACCACTACATTACACTAATCAATCTCAATGGCCAGTATTGTCAATATCATAAGTAGATGTCCTCGGATTTGCATCAGCTGTGACAACGCTTTCTTTCGTCTCTTATTACATTTCCTTCCTTTTTGACAACTTAGCTTTTTCAACACGTAGCTTTGTTAGCTGCTTAACTATGTAAAGTCATGTAGATTCATAGCACGGTTGGTCTCAAAAGTTGGTGAGGGCTTTTGATGAAGCAAGTGCTTGAATCTTAGAATCTTATAATCCGCTATTTTTTTTATTCGATGAATTGCGGATTTCAGATGCCCTCCGAAGGCAAATGTAGCAATGAGGAATGGGGAGACTTCCGTAACAAGTGCAGCTTCTTCCGGTGGTTATATGAACACTTTGTTTTGTTTCAGCGTATGTCTCATTGGCGTCAACACAACCAGCCTCAATTAAGAAGACTCATTCACAATCAACAACAAAGTCTTTATTCCAGCAACCTGGGCAAAACGCTGAAGCTAATGGTAGGAAGTACGTTATCTGTTATAATTATTAATTTCCCTAGCAGGTAATGTCTTGAATTCCTTCTTTTCTTTCAGCTTGTGTCTTATCAGCATCAACACAGCCAGTTTCAAATAAGAAGACTCATTCACAATCAACAGCAAAGACTTCATTCCAGGGACGATTTCTTGATATCTTTCTAAATGATATCTTTCGAAATGATATCTTTCTAAATCAAGCAACATGCCCGTTTATGTAAAGAGAAGACGAATTCCTGGAAGAAATTACAAGAGTAGATTGGGCATCTTTAACTGATTAAAATCAACTTGTAGATACCTCAGTGAAAAATTTTAAACGTTATGCCTCCTGTACGTCGTCTTACTCGTAAAGAAGTAATCTTACAAGAGAAGCTTTGGATTACTCGGGGATCGTTGGTGTCGATCAATAAAAGGAATTATATCTACAGAAGATTCTTGAAAGTTAAAACCCCAGAAAAAAGCTTCCTACTTCATAAATGGTATGATAACCTAATTGTAGTCCTTCTGCGAAAAAGGAAAATATTACATTTCCGTGATTACTTTGAAAAAAAAATAGTAAGATCATAAAGAAGACTTGGGATGGTGTAAAGTTTCCTATAAGAATCTCTAACCTAAGTGTATGTGTTAGACCCAGCACAGTTGCATCAAATCGATGAAGTTCCTCTAGACCTAAGGACATCGCGACCGCATTTAACGAATACTTCTCTTCTGTAACCAAGTCGCTTGATAGCAATATCAAAGCTGCAAAGCACGACTTTAAATATTACTTTAAGTCCAATGTCAGTCGCAGCATTTACATTCCCGACACAACTGCTACTGAAAAATTAAAAACATTCCACAAGTCACGCACTGTTTAGCCTTGTTGAGTTGATTAAGTCTAATTTGATAAAAATAAGTTGGCGTGCGGATTATTCCCTGATTTGCAGAAGGCATTCGATACGGTCAATCATAACATATTATTAAAAGAAACTCGAACACACTTGGTATTCGAGCCCATGCAGATTAGTGGTTCGCTTCATTTTCTAACCGCCCGTACGCAGTTCGTGACGATCGACTCCGCTTACTCTGAGGCCTATGACGTTTAGTATGGAGTTCCACAAGGTTCTGTGCTGGGACCATTGCTATTCCTAATATACATCAACGACCTACGGCATAGCCTATCTAACTAGATAACTCGCCACTTTGCAGAAGACACCAATGTCTTTCTACGTGACTAGTCCTTAAGTGTTATCAGCAAGTCCTTAACTAAAGACCTAGAAAGTCTTTTTCACTGGCTATGTGCAAATCTTCTTACATTGAATGCCAAAAAGACTGACCTAGTCACCTTCAAGCCACGTAGTAGAAAGGCATACTTCAGGTTCACAATCGTCCTTGGAGGCACAAAATCATTTTTGTCCCGCCAGGTTAAGTACCTAGGGGTCTTGATTGATGAATCTTTGACTTGGAAGCCACATGTCACAGAACTCTCTAAGAAACTGACCGGAATAGCCGCAATATTATCAAAGGTGCGCCCTTACGTACCGTTTCATACCCTTAAGAGTCTTTACTACAGCCTATTTCAATGCCATCTGACATATGGAGGTCTCGTATGGGCTTTTGCTAGTAAGACTACGAAAGTAGACGATCAGAATAATCACTTCTTCTGACTATCATGCTCCGACATCAAACCGATTTGCTAAATTGCAAATTCGTAAGCTTGAAGAACTAATAGAACTACATAGATGTCTATTCATGTTCGACTGGAAACATGGTGACCTGTCAATGTCTCTAAAATCTCTCTGCTCCGTGCGATCACAATCAAGAACCACAAGAACTGACGGGCAAAGAAAGCTCCATGTCCCCTGGACAAAAGCCGTCATTTACGCTCATAGGTCATCAACAGTCGCTGGCGCACACCCTCTAAATAAGTTGATTGACTAAGAGATGAACCTTGGTACTAAGAAGGCATACAAACGACAATTTGCTCTCCTTACCTCGAAGTATTAGATTATGATTAGGTACAGCTGCATGTTTAAACGTATTCCTGCCTGAGACAATTTTATATTATTGTCTGATTTCGCTTTCGTCTCTCGCGAAGTATTAAGAAGGCTCTTCAACTCTGATTAGTTTTGCTAAGAAGAGCCGTCCTTCCTATTGTGTGACAGATTTTGATAGGTCTTCTGTAAATTATTGCACGCAATTTAGGGAAAAGAGATTGTTGTTGTTGTTGTTGTTGTTCTTATTGATGTTGTTGTTGTTGTTTCTGTTGCAAATTCATAGCAGGGTTGGTCTCAACAGTTGGTGAGCGCTTTCGGTGAAGCAAGTGCATGAACCTTAGAATCTTATAATCCGCTATTATTTTTATTCGATGAATTGCTAAATTTCAGATGCCCTCCGAAGGCGAATGTAGCAAGGAGGAATGGTGAGACGCCAGTAACAAGTGCAGCCTCTTCTAGCGGTTAAATGAGCTCCTTGTTTTCTTTTAGCTTGTGTCTCATCAGTGTCAACACAACCAGTTTTAATTAAGCAGACTCATTCTCAATCAACAACAAAGACTTCATTCAAGCGACCTGGGCAAAACGCTGAAGCCAATGGAAGTATGTTATATTATTATAATTATCAATTTCCATAGCAGGTAATGTTTTGAATTCCTTCCGTTCTTTCAGCTTGTGTCTCATCAGCATCAACACAGCCAGTTTCAATTAAGAAGGCTCATTCACAATCAACAGCAAAGACTTCATTCCAGGGACGATATCTTGATATCTTTCTATATGATATCTCTCGAAATGATATATTTCTAAATCAAGCAACATATGTCCGTTCATGTAAACTCACTGTAAGGTTGATCTCCACAGTTGGCGAGGGCTTTCGGTGAAGCAAGTGCATGAATCTTAGAATCTTGTAATCCGCTATTTTTTTATTTGATAAATTGCTGGGTTTCGGATTCCCACAATTTGACATTCCAAGAAAGGTATGTACAGTACATAGCATAGTCTTTTGATGAATCATATAGTCAGTTGTTATATAAAACGTGACCCATCTTGGGGGATTTCTTTTCCGTTGCTTTATGTTCAATATGAGGGTGCCTGTAATAAAGGCCAAACCCATTTGTCGTCTAAAGGCCTGTCAAGATAAATGGGTCCGAATAGTAGCGTGGCCATATAAAATGAGCACCTCTATACTCATGACTGTGAGCGGATGTTAAGAGCGTGCGTAACTTTATTTTTTTATATTTATTTATTTGTTTATTTTTTAACTTTTTGAGGAAATTCTTCTTTTAATAATAAATGCTTATTGCATCCTGGAAAAACAATGTTACTTGCGTATTACGAACATTTGAAAAAAGCTTCCATAAAGTGCGTTGCTAAACTGCTGTCTTATTCCTGTTTTCTAGCCGTAGCAAACGCACCTTCCTTGGACTCATCTTCCCACGGTGTAGTGGAGGGTGTTGCTAGTGTATCTCAAGTTCAAGGCAACGCCATCGCGGAAAGCACTTCCGATGCACGTAAGCAATCTTTCTTTTAATGCTTGTCTTTGCAGGTTTACAGTCTTTGGGGTTAGGAGAGTAGGTTCGTCCTCTTGATGGTTGTTCCTTTCTTGGCTGTTTCTTTGATGGCTGTTTCTGAGGTGGGAGGACCAGCATTAGCATAGAAATAGATAGGGTAGATAATGATTTATGTATACTCCATGCGTTTAAGTGGCACTACCTCTGTAACAAACATCAGAAGAGAAAAAAAAGCGTGCATCCTTTTGCAGACATGTTTTCGCAAGCCACTGCCATTTGAACATACTTAAAACGAACGCTTACTGGATATTAATAAGTTAAAGGCGCCTAGGTCATGTAGAGATTGAAAGGTAATTTTAAAAAAGCAGATTTCAATGTTACTCTCAAAACTTCCTACTCAAATATGCACAAGATTCTTATAAGTACCAAGGCGAAAGTTCGCTTGCCGCGTTGTCGAATACTGCTCGTCCTGCAATATTGCTAATTTAGTTTGACCTTGGCGAGGGGTAAGGCAAAGTGTCCAGAGTGCTTTGCCGGGTTATGAAAATTGCGTTTGGTATTTTGCATATACAAAGAAGTTCTAGGACTCGTGAGTTATTTTAGCCTATACTAGTTTTTTTTTTACGTTATTAGTATATTTCGGTTACTTTAATTAGCAACTAGTTAGTTTAAGTTACTAGAAGTAATTATTAGTAGTAGTAGCAAATCAGTATTTAATTAGTAAATAGCAAAGCAGTATTTACTAGTTATTAGGTTGCTACTTAAATTGCACTACTTGTTGAAGTTTGACATCCGATGTTGTGTAGCCGAAAGACGTGCGCGTGTTTAGACTGGCTTAGGTCTGGTCTTAGAGGTTCATTATTAGCGCATGTTTAGAAATTTAGAAAACGCAGCACTAAGGTCTACAGTAGGAAGTAGCCAAACGGAGCTTTGTTTACCTAGCCTTTCAGAAGCATCGATTGTGCAGAATGACCTTATTATGCAATGTCATATCTAGATACAATAGAATAGACGGATAATAGAATGTGTCGAAAATTGACGAAGACTCAAAAGTGAGCTTAGCCTCTAGGATTATAATTTTGGATTGAATTTGTACCATCGATATTAATTGCATGTCTGCACTTTTGGAAAATTGCCGGTCGCCGGCACATCAGAGCTGTGCTCTGAGTTTTGTGCGATTGAATTATCATCCAGACTTATATGACCAGAGGACTATCCCTTTTTGTCTAGGTCTACTTGAGGTTCTGAAATCAACGTTTCGGATGCAAGCGTTTCGTGAAAATCAGCTTGAGGCAATACGCGCAGCGTTGTCGAACAAAGACTGTTTTATTCTCATGGCAACTGGTAGTGGAAAGAGCCTCTGCTATCAGCTGCCTGCAGTATTTACTCCGGGCGTAACGATCGTCATATCGCCGTTACGAAGTCTTATTGCTGACCAAGTTCAGAAGTTGAAGAGTTTAAAGGTTTGTTGTCGGATTGTTTTTCTATCCAGTTCAGTCGGTCTCCGAGCGAGTTGAGCGCTTGTTTTCATGACCGCAACCGTGAAATATTCTTGCTTAATTTTGGTAGTGCGTTCAAATTGGATAGATAAACATATATGATTGAGAGATATTTAGTTAGAGAGATGTCTACGGCAACATCGGAATGTAAATCCTTCAATTTTTTTCATTTTCCAGCCCGTTGTTTCATTATTCGTCCATGAAGAACTCTTGCCCTGGATATAATTTGGCCTGCTGTTTCCGTACATATCTGTAGAGTAATATGGTAACAAGAAAAACTAGGGGAAAAGGTAAGGAAAGAAGACTCTCCAGAGTGTATAGCATTAACCTGTTCTCTTTTAGATCCCAGCTGAAGTCTTCTCTTCCCGTGTTTGCGACTCCTTCGAGAGTCGAATCACGCAACCTTGCGTAAAGCTCCTCTTCGTCACACCGGAGAAAATCAGTGCCAGCGCCAAGTTGAACAGCATACTACAGAACCTGTATTCGCGCAGGCTGCTCGATCGCTTTGTCATAGACGAGGCCCACTGCATCAGTGAGTGGGGCCATGACTTTAGGCCGGTAGGTTGGCTCCCATCCAAACTTGCTCATGAGGGTTTCGCTAGTTTGAATTTCGTTTCCATAGTTCTTTATAACGTTGCTTCCGTTTCTTCCCGTTTTTTCTATTAAATTTAGGTTCGCAGTTGTTATGGATTCCATGATCGTTAGCATATATGTAATTGCTTCTGGCGATGGATGCCATTTTTGATTATCATATGAGGCTGTAGTGTGACTAAACACTAAGTCAGACTTGTGTTGATTCCAAGATCGTTAGCATATATGTAAATGTTTCTGGCGATGAATGCTCTTATGATATGAGGCTGTAGTGTGACTAAACACCAAGCCAGACTTGTGTTGATTCCACGATCGTTAACGTATATGTAATTGCTTTTGGCGATGAAAGCTTTATTTGATTATGATATGAGGCTGTAGTGTGACTAACCACTAAGCAGGACTTGTGTTTATAGTGTTGATCGTCAATAAATATGCAATTGCTTCTGGCGATAAATACTTTTTTTGATTATATTATGGGGCTCTAGTGTAACTAACCACTAAGCAGGACTTGCGTTTATAGTGTTGATCGTCAATAAATATGCAATTGCTTCTGGCGATAAATACTTTTTTTGATTATATTATGGGGCTCTAGTGTGACTAAACACTAAGCAGGACTTGAGTTGCGATGAAACTCTTCATTAGACTTACAGAAGGCTACGTGAGCTCCGCCAAGCCTTCCCAACCGTACCAGTCATGGCATTGACGGCCACAGCTACTCCGAGAGTGCAGAAAGATATCCTTGACCAGTTGTGGATGATCAACGCTGAAGTGTAAGTACTATAATTCAACTGTTTGATTTGCGTTAATACTTTGATTGACGAAGTCGCGACAAAAATTGGCACTGCCGGTTAACTAAAAAAAACCTTGAAATACTATAATAAATATAATAATAAATATAATAAATAAGTTTTTGTAACATTGCTCATTAAGTGTGTTTTTGACTGGCAAATTATGTACTGAAAATGACCTGAAAAAAAAAAAGAAAAGGTTATTGACATCAACAAACCCTGCAAAACATCTGGGGTTGTAATATTGAATACAGCAGAGTTTCTCATCGAAAATCTAGAGGTCGAACAGTCTCCTACTTCAACGAGAGAAGGCAGCCAAATTTTTGCAATGACTTTCGACTCGATGTGTTACGGATCAACGACGGAAAGGTTATCTAATTTAATGGAAATGGTTACAGCGTAGCCTAAAAAATAATTTCTCCGGAAAGGACCAACCCCACATATTGGTGTCGACCACTTCCGGGGTACTATAACACAACGTGTTTCGATTTGCTGGAGGTCAGTGTCGAACCTATTCATTGCTGCCCGCTTCGAATCAGCACAACGAAAGCCAACGTTATCCACGCCTACTCACTAACCCATACGGTTGATGACTCAGAGAAACAAGCTTTTCATAATATCGTGCGGAGAGGGACAAAAAAAAAGTTATTTCAACAAACAAATTCGATGGTTCGTCTGCTTGTGGAAACCTAACGCCAATGGAAGCTGATCTCTGGTAAGACCTCTTGCTCGTGTCCTACTAAGATGAGGATTAGAATATTTGTCTTTCAAAAGAGTAGGTGTAAAAGGCACATCTTGTGTGACTCGAAAGCAATTTAATACATTTATTGAGATTTTTGAGATTGCTGCTGCGAGGATATCAGCCTAAATTTAAACTTCTTTGTCTTCTCTGACTTTGAAGTTAACGTGAGTTTGACCTTTCTTGGAGACTCAGATCGGTATGTGGTAGAAATGGCCATGTTTTACAGACAATAAACTGTTTGGAAGCTGTGATGGGATTACTTTAACTTCGAAAGGGCACCTTTGTAAAGACAGTTTTCGTTTTTAATAACATGTCCCTATTTTCGCAATGCATGGCTGTAACCCACTCTGCCTTTTGCTACAAGTTTGCAGGAATCCTTAAAAAGATTTAAGGTGTTAATTAGGCGCAAGTAGCTCCTTAGTCACGAGAGCAAGACCTAGGAAGCTTTAAGTCTTACGGCAACTTCATATATTTCAAAAGATTTGGCGTACCCTAGTGACGAAGATGCAGACAAACAATGCATGACCGCATATGCATCAAAGTCCTAGGAAATTCTCTTTTTTTCGGCGGTCTCCTCGTCACCGCTGCCTTCACTATTACTCCTTGGACTGTCTTAAGCTTTTTTCCGCTTTCTACAACCATATGCACAACATTGGGATCCGCGTTTAGCAATTTAGAACTACTTCCGCACGCAGAGCTAGTGCTTGACGGTGTCGTGCCTAGCTGGCTGCGGGTACTAGCGAAAATGGCCGTCGCGAAAACCATTAGCTTCGAATTCCAAAGCCCGGGAACGAGCGGATGCGCTACCAGTCCTTTCTTGAGATCAGTGCCTTACTCCCATTGCTGATCTTCAGACTTTAATTAGCAAGATCGCCATGTTGAATAGATCGAATGCAAATTGATCGAATGCAAATCGATCGAACAAATCGATCGAATCGAACGCAAATCGATCACGTTGGAAATCTCTCCTCGCTCGATACCCTTTCTAACGTTGGTTCTATTTAATCTGTTGTTTAGGTTCAAGCAGAGCATTAACCGTTCCTGTTTACAGTATTCCGTGGTGCAAAAGTCCGACAGAACTTTGGCTGATATGGCGACACGAATAAAGGAACAATTCAGAGCCATGTCTGGAATTATCTACTGCTTTAGAAGGTAAGATTTTAGAATGTGTTGACATCTTTCCTCTTCGTACACTTTTTCCTCTTGAGAAGTGGAGACATTACGAGTAAATCGATCAACGATCAAGTCAATTAAGGTATATTAAGTGATTTTGCTTAATTTTCAGTGCAATAAAATGGACAAGTGTTTTTGGCTCAGAATTCCTTTCCAAGAATTTAAGAATGATTGGATTTAATTGGGTTTAATCGTGACAAGGTTCCTCTGCTGAAACTAAGCGTCTTTAAAAATAATTGCCATTGCTAGTCGAAGATCTCTTTAACAATTGCAGTTTAATGGCGTTAGTCTACTGAAGGTATATCTACAACTTGCTCCTTTAAAAAATTGCCTAGATTTGACGCGACGTGGTCTGGTGTTAAGTGAACCAAATTTGATAGCTCAGACTTATCACTGCGCGAGGTGACGTCTTCTAAAATATCCTCTCCAGGCGGCTGGACTTTTCAGATTCTTGTTCGATGCAAGATAAAGCTTACTCACGGGATGCAGCAACAACAACAACAACAGCAACAACAACAACAACAAAAAGCATGTCGCAGCCAGGAAGACCAAAACTCTGATGCTTCTAAGCAGACTTGAAGGATTACATTTTTGTCATCTTTTTTTTTTAGACTGGATTGTGAGACAACAGCGCAATACCTTGCAGACAGCGGCATATCTGCCGTCCCCTACCATGCTGGTCTGAATTCCAGTTTGAGAAGGCAAACGTACAGTAACTGGCTTCATAACGAAACTCAGGTTTGCTTACAGTTGTCTTATTACCGGAAATAGGCCTAGTGAAATATTCAGAATTGGAAACTAGAAAGCGCATCTTTTGCCTGGTTTCAGCGATCTAGTTTCGTCACGTTGTTACCTCGCTGGGGGACAGATTTCGCCAAGGATTCCATAGCAGTTGTTACAGTCAGTTTGAAATTATAGCAGAAACAGATGTGATATATTATATTAAAACAGATACTAAATGGTCTGCTACTCGCTTGAACATAATTCTAGGTAAGGCTGAGATAATTTCTTTATGTTATGTTATTCTCCGAATATTGTTCTACCACCTAAAATGTGTTGCTGCCGAGGTGCTGGAATGCTGTTTACATTTCGTATTATCTTGTTAGGTTGTATGTGCTACGATAGCCTTTGGCATGGGCATTGATAAGCCTGACGTTCGCTTCGTCTTTCACTACTCCATTCCCAAGTCTATAGAGGGTTATTTTCAAGAGTCTGGTCGCGCTGGGCGTGATGGGAAGAAGGCTGTCTGCGTCCTATATTATCACCAAGCGGACGAGCAGAAGATAAGGAGGTAATAGAGTGTTCACTTCAAATCACATCGCATATTAGTTCCCCAATTGCTGGTAGCTAGTTACTATAAAATTTGCACGTTGTTCCAATTTTATGTTATTTTTTCAGCAAGTAATTCTCGCTCTAATTTTGATTTCCGCGATCTATTTTTTTACCCCCAAAAATATTGACTGATTTATTGATTGATTGGTTCATTGATTGATCGGGCGACTGATTGATTGATTGATTGATTGATTGGGTAGAGAGAAAACAGACAGTCTATAAAGCAGGATGTCAGGCATATAGCCGTAATTTATGCAATAGTGGACAACTGTATGGTCCATCGAGGCATGCGTCTATTGTGCAAGCTTAGAGGAGCTCCTCTGCTGTGAAATAGTTTTGACAAGCCTGTTGCCAGTCATCCAAGAGTTACCCCTTCTCTTTAAAAGATAGCTCTTCCCTGAATGAGCGCTGCTTGGAGTCTGCTGAGTAAAACGCAGCAAAGTTTTAGCTGCTTTATTGCTCCTTGAAGAACATTATCTTGACATGGTCTTAAGCAATAGCTTTGACCAGAGAACAAGACCGAAGCCGGTTGGGTGACAAGCTTGGAACTGCCGTTTCAAAAGATTCATCACCTTAGCGGTTGTATCTTGGGGGAGAAAGTGGGCTTTGCTGTCAATTATTTATGCGTTTAGAAACGCGGAAAATCGGGAAATGTTGCAGAAGCCAGTAGTAAGTCAATGACGGCTCTGATTAGAAAAATTTTACTGATAAACGATGATGAAACAGAAATTAAGATTGTTCTAGTGGATGATTTGCAATTTTGCTTAATGCCATTACTAAAGCGTATATGTACAATTGGATAAAACAAAGAGGAAGCAGCATCAAATAACTTGTTTATCCGATATTTAAAATGAAAAAGTTTGACCGAGGTGAAATTGCATCCTGACATTTCTAACATTGCCTTATTTATTGTTTGTTTGTTAATTTTTTTCCATAATCGTTTTGCCTGGGAAAGAAGTCCTTTTCAAAAATGAAATTGATTAACTTATTAATTAGCAAATATTTGTTTTCCAGCGGCAGCCTCTAATCAGGCGCCCTGAGCTCCAATGACAAACCCCGTCCGATTGTTTTCCCGGGCGTTTTCGGCATGCAACCCGCAAGGCTACTTTTCTGTAACCCTATACAACTCAGCTTATAAGCATGCGTAGACACATGGATTTGTACGCCATTGAAGTACACGTTTTGAATATTTAAGGTGTTGCGATAAAATACGTGAGCAGGTTGTGATTATCTAATCTGCATATCGAATTACAGACTGTTAAACCGTGATGGGACCGAAACTGCCAGGGCCAATTTCTCCCGTGTTGTGCAGTATTGCAAGAGTCAAGACTGCCGCCGAGCCGTCTTTATTCGCTACTTCGAAGAGAGAAACTTTGACTCGCTCGAGTGTAAGGAAAACCCTGATACCGCGTGCGACAATTGCTCCATTGCCAATAGGGTAAGTACCTGCCAAATATCTGTACAATTTAATTCTTGATTTTTACACACTGCACCCGGAAATTAGAAAATGGCAATGCTATTAAATACGGTCGCTCCTACAAACATTTTAGAGAAAGCGAATTTCTTGAAGAGGTTTTGAAATTACATGGAACGTCTTGAAGCTTGTTATGTCGTGGTAGCTTGCTTTTTCTTTTCTTTCTTTTTCGGGGGCAGGATAAAGGGGAGAGGATCTTACGTTTGTTTGGTGAGCGTCTGCCACAAACAGACGTCATATGTTTGCTCCGTGCTCCGATTCTGTGCATCAGCCAAGTGTAACTCTTTTTCCTTCCCTTTTTTTCAGAAAATGACATCAGAGTCTGAATCATATTGTTTTTGTTGTTGTTGTTGTTGTTGCTGTTGTTGTTCTTGACATTATTGTTCTAAGCGTACTCCTTTTCCTTCGCTTTTTCCAGAAAATGACATCAGAGTCTGAATCATATTGTTGTTGTTGTAGCTGTAGTAGTTCTTCTCGTTATTGTTGTCGATAGAGGAGGTCAAAAAAATCGATTGGACTTCTTACTCGCTGAGGATATGAACGTTAACTCCTTAACAAATTCATTTCCAGAAAAGACTGCAGATATTTTGAATGTAATGGCTCGGATTCGCTGACAAATTCCTACCAGAGAAAGAATACGATTTAAAAGTACAACAAGTACCGTAACCTCGTAGTCTTACTGTTGCGAAAAAAACAACAACAAAATACTGCACTACCGAGATTATTTTCAACAAAATAGCTGTTACATTAATTAAAGATGGGTTGGTATAAAGTCGCTAATTGAGCTTTCTAAGAAAACAAAGTTTAAGCCTAACTGTGGGAGATTAAATGGAAGCATCCCTAACTAGCCTGCGGACATCAGCACTTCTTTTAATTCGTATTTTTCACCTGTTGGAGGAACCCTCACTTACAAAACGCAGACAAATGCAGAGGAAATATCCTGGATCATGAACACTCTCGATACAGAAATGCGTGTGGCCCGGGTAGTATACATACGCAACTTCTTAAATTAGCCATACATGCCCTCTTTTTCGCTTTCCACAATGTCTAAAGACTCCAATTTAAAGGGGATTCCAGTTTAGAGAGAAGGTAAGTCTGATGTCACGGAAATCAAATATGGAGTCCCGCAGGGATCTGTCCTTGGTCCTTTACTATTCTTGATTTACATAAAACGATTTTAGCAACTGCCTCGCTAATTCAGTTGCGCGACACTGTGGAGACGATACTACCATATTACTGAGCCATTCTTCATGAAGGTGTATCCGGAAATTATTATCTTTTGAGTTATTAAATATCTTTGACTGGATCGGTGCATATCGTTTATCCCAAAAGACCGAAATGATTCTTTTTAAACCAGCAAATAAAAATTTATAAAAAGCTCGAGAATACTCTTAACTAATTAAGTGAATTACCTAGGCGCCATTGAGCTGAGGACCTCATATAACAGAACTCGCAAAAAAAGCTAACAGAGCTGTTGGAATAATATAAAAAATCCGGCACTTCGTTGCTGTTAAGACACTTAGAAGCATTTGCTTTTGTCGTTTTCAAAGCCACCTTTCGTACGGATGCCTTGTTTGGGGATTCTCAAACGGACATGATCTGAATCGCTTAGCTTGAGAACCAAAGCGAGCAATTCGAGTTATAAATTTTTCTGATTCCCTCGAAGCAACAGCGGCACTTTTCAAAGACCTAAATATATTTAATATATAAAATTACAAGATCTGATCGATCTAAATAGGTATTTATTGATGCATGACTGGATCAAGGGAGAACTTCCTCAGCCTCTGAGATTGCTGTTTGCTTTGCAAGAAAAACGAAGACTTGCAAGAGATATGAACAGTAGAATTCTCAACTCGCGAAGGGCACGGACGGTAAAGTACAGGAGTAGCACAATGATGACCCGTTGACTCTAACGTTCTTAAAGATTTACTCAACATGACCATAGACCTTAAAATCAGCAACCAATCTTTCAAGCAACATGTACACACTTTTTTATTGCTAAAATATTAACCGACATCACAGTAGCTGATATGCATGCTTATGTTTTTTGAGCGATTGTGAGCCATTACTACTGAAATAACGTACCCTCATACCAAAGGAAAAAGGGATTGGCAACTTCGTGACCCACATTAAACCGACTCAATCATCGCTTGAATCCACAAATCTCCAATTTACACTAACATTGCAAGTGTTATACGTACGAGTTGTTCCTTTTATTCGTTTGCTTTTGTTTATAACACGTTAAGCAAGAAAGACTGGGTGAGCTACTCAATTCCGATTAGCATTGCTACGAGGAGCTCCCCCTCCCATTTAGATATTTGTAATTTTCTGGCTTGCTTTGCTAATAGATTGTGTTGCTTTGTGGAAAAAGTAAACTGAATCTTGAATCTTGGTTCTCTCCACTCTTGTTCTCTCTGTCCTTCTGCAGAACTTTCTCTACCTAACTCCACTTATGGCCGAAATGCAATACATCGTTACGAACGTGGCTGAAGCAACCAACAGAACGCATTGCAACCTTGTTGCTTAGAAAAGGCACAGCAGAGCAATAATGTCGGTCCTACACCCGTGATGCAATAAGTTTTATGTTTTATTTTCCTAAGGCAAGTCAACAGGAGGTAGCGTCGTATTTGGATCGCCATACACTTGCATTATAGTTCTTGTAGTTCTTGGGACTGTTACTTGTTTGCGCATGTATATATTATTGTGTATTGCTTTGCGGCATATGCTGTTTTGAGGCATGGCTAGTGTGCTCGCATATTATAGGGCGCTAATCAGAGCTGCCTGGACGTAAGGGAGAGATGCTACCTACATTTGAGGACGTATAGAGCTAGTCTAGCAGCTCTTAACGCGATCAGCGAAACCCCAGATACGATTGTTAGCGATGACGTTATGCGTCACTTGGCTGATCATTTGCCTGCTTCAACTGAACAGATGAATCAAGCACCTGGTGTGACAGAGCATTTTCTACTGACTTGGGGAAGCGATTTTCTTCAGGTAATATCGTATTTTGGCGATCCCCAGACCATTGACAATGGCTAGGCCATTGCTTCTTGCGTTGTAAATTTTGTTCCTGTTTGCAAAATGGAGTTATTATATACCTTGACAGCTGTTATCTGCATTTATTGAGAAAATACATCTTGAGTCTTGAGTTAAGTCTTGAGTCTTGCATTACATGTCGAAGTGGTTGTGGTAACAGCTATTTTTAGATGTTGGGTTTTCACACAAGTTGGCGCTTATATATGAAAGTTGGCTGCATTTTCTTTTTTTTTTTTTTCTCTCTCTTGAGTTTAGATTACTCAAGACTATGCTTCTGAACTCGACCGCATCAACGTTAATACTGGGCCTACGCTTGCTGATAGTTGCCGATAGTTTTCTCAGAGTTTATTCTGATGATGATCGCAGATATTTGCAGGTCTACTGCCTGCTTCCTCTACTGGCACCGTTCAGATGCAAGAGGAGGCAAGCCAATGATGCTGAGCATCGTAAATCAGCAAAACGTTCGCGTTCCTCTTGGAACAAGCTGGATTTTCCCAAGATTTAAGCGGTTTATGCGCTTCAAAAATCTTATATACGGTATTAAGGTTTTAGTATGCTGACTTCGCGCTTAAGTCGATGTATTTGTAACTATTCTAATTAACCTTAATTTTTGCAAATTTGGAGAGCCTTTTATTGTAGAGACAGCAGCGCAGTGGAGATCAGTTGAATTCTCATTTTCACCTCCTCAAAAATGAGTCCTGTGCAAACAA
The DNA here is from genome assembly GCA_003687565.2 of Craspedacusta sowerbii. Taxonomy (NCBI): domain Eukaryota; kingdom Metazoa; phylum Cnidaria; class Hydrozoa; order Limnomedusae; family Olindiidae; genus Craspedacusta; species Craspedacusta sowerbii. The sequence goes on from QQSS02176987.1 coordinate 26,527, forward strand.
ATCTTTGTTAAAGTCCTTAGGTAGCCCTTGTAGTTGAAGTTAAGGAAACTTTGGTGTACGTTACTGCTATTGATGCTATGCATAAATGAATCTTTGGTGCAATTTACTGCGATTGCTGCAGACGATGAATGTAATGTCTTGTCTTCACACTACTACATTCCCTTTACCATATGCTCCTGTTTTCTAACGTTATTTTTGTTTTGTTCTTATACTATTTACTTTAACTTGTGCTTCCTCTTAGCATGCGCTTGTTTCTGTACTAAATGATATTATTTTAATTTTTTTAAATAATTGGGTTAGAAATGGAATTGGTGTAAAAATATGCGTCACTGTTTTCGCAAGGAATTTCTTAAGAGTTCTCGTGTCTTGACTTCAGGAATACATCGATCAAGGCAGAATGAAAAAACTATTCTCGAGTGCGCGTGCGCGTTGGTTGTTTTCTTGCAGATCTTCAGCGCAGCTAATTTAACTGCAGTAATAAGCCTGGATGATGGTGCAAGGTTTTGTATTCAACTTCCCTGCAGCATTGCCATACTTTCCTTGCGCTGGTCAAGATCGAAATTTATGGATTATTGATTAATGACTGTGGATGTTTATTTTTATGCAAGCAAGATTGTTTATAATTCTTTGAATTGAATTATTTTGGCATTAGTAAATATGTGTCAAGATATTACTGTTTTTTTTTAATATTTTATTTCACTTCTTTTGCCGTGCAGCTCTTTTGTGTCAGATTTTGATAGAAGTATTAGTTGTAGTTCCTTGCTGACTTAGAGAACAACGCACTTTATTTCGGACCTAGCGGCGAGGTTTTCTTGCATCATGATCATTCATCGTCATCATTAGCCTCATCTTTATCAGGAGCATCATCATCATGACTGTCTTAATCATTATCTTCATCAGTATCACTCTTGCCACCATCATCGTCGGCATCATCATCATCAACTTTATCATCATCATCATCATCGTCATCATCATCATCATCATCATCATCGTCATCATCATCATCATGTCATCATCATTAGCATCATGTCATCATCATCATCATCATCATCATCATCATCATCCCCTTCGTCGCCATGGACATGATGGGACATCTATTTTTTTGCAACCGTCATGTAGCTGAAATATAAACTTTTGCTTTAATAAGCAGGATCTTTCACGAGATCTTTTCTTCTTTCTAATGATTATGAAACCACGACTTGAATGCACATTAGCGAGAACAATATAAGCTGCTCGCAACGTTTCTGTATACCCACGATATCAATCACTGAAATCGGATGGAGAGCAGGGAAACTGGATACTATACAACAAATATCGTGCGTGTTTAGATGCGATTTGCGATTAATACTCGGCAAAACAAATTGCGAAGAAAATGTAGAAGCTTCTTTGGCTAGCAGCTATTATTATCTAAGTGAGCAGAGCGAAACAATTATCAGCGGCGTTCAGATCATTCGCAAGTTCAACATGAAAGTTCTTATACCCCATTGAATTGAAACAGGCACGCAAAAGAGGTTTATTAATACCATCACCTCTGTACTTTAGAAAATGCCAATTGAAAATGAAATTACTACTACTAATTTATGATTAATCAATTAAATTAAATAATAAATCATCATTAATATTTAAATCTTACAATGGCGAAATCTCTGAAAGACGTACACATCGCATGCATTCTGTCATTGAAATGTCTAAACTTTTTTTAGGTGCCGTACGTAACTGTCTGCATGAAGAGCCTAATTTCCAATGACGGCCTTAAGCATAAACATCCTCGGTGAGAATGAGGAGATGACTGGAACTTTGCGATCAGAAACGCGAGTCCAATCAAATCTTATGTTACGTAATTTGCATTCTTGCTTGTCCGCATGCAAGACCTACGAAGTCCAGTGTGGTAGTGAAACAAGCTAGGGTATATCAATAACAACTTAGCAAAGATATACAAGCAAGATAAAGCAGGAATATCGACACGATTCAATCCCCTGCTACATGGAGAGCTTTTGAGCCCAAAATCCGTCACGTTTTAGGACTTAAATCAGGTGACGTCTCCAAGATATCCACAAATTTAAAGAACGACTACAATCACTTGTACACCAAAGCAGAACTGTGGCGATTCGGAATAGGAATTGAAGTTCACGAAAAATGCTAAGATTTTCTGGGAATTCAAGTGCGCTTTCTTTTTGTCGAGAATTTCCTTAGATCAATAAGAAGTTAAATACACGAAAAATTACTGTGCAAATGTATGCAACAATGAATGAAATTGCGGTGGAGAGGCGCAGTAGTTAGGGGTTCCCTACATCAGAATCTTGTGGCTGCGTGGGTTCAATCCCTTGCCATGGCTTATCTTTTTTGTAGGTTCTCTTAGCCTTACATTCATTCGAGATCGTTGAATAATAAGAAAATAAGTACCAGTATAAAACTCTAGTTAATCTATTGTAGTGCGCTGCGATACACAACCCCATGTCCAATGAGAAATTCTCGATAACGCCTCAGGGCTAAAGAAAGGAAGATGAGCACCGCCAACGGACGTACCTTTGACTTGGACTTTGACAGAAGGAAAGTCGCGGAAAGCGAATTATTCAATGAATAATGTTATTAACATTATACTGATTATAACATTAATATGTTATTAATAATATCAAGAATGCATTATTCGACGTCGAGCATGCGAGGCGTGCGGACTTAAGCTGCCGTGCTCCGCTAGTTTTACAAATATTTTAAGCACTGGGAGCTACCATACAACTTTCAAAGTTACACATGGAGATGGGGATTTTTGTGGATTATCTTGTGGAATTAACAAGCTCGGAGAAATGAACTGGCTCTCTACGATATTCATCGTTTGTAACTTCTGCTCTTGAGATTTTTCCACGAAAGCGGGACTCAATCGGCACGCTTGGCGATGCAAGAAACGCGTGGCTTCAAGCGATTCGAACGTGTTCGAACATTCCAACGTCGGTACAACCGCTCCAACCAGGACTGTGAACTGTACATGCGGTAAAGGCTGCAAAGGAATTCGAGGCCTAAAAGCACACCAACGGTCTTGTAAATCCATACTGCAGACGGCCTCGACAAATGAGCACATCTCATCGGAGAGGGCTTTTGTAAATGACCAGCTTGAGGGTGCTGAGCTAGAGCAAACTCCCATCAATCAACCTTACATCAATCCTCTTGTCATAAAACCAGGAGTCCTCCTTCCGAAAAATACAGACGAATGGGAAATAGCAAATGCATACTTCCACGCCAACCTACCATGTGACAAAATTACTATGAAAAGTCTAGACCAAGCAGTAGATAATATGAATAAAACAATCTACGACTTCTTCGCCCTTTACTAAGGCACTAAAGATGGAAAGATGTGCAAAGCAAGCTAAAGGCACAATACGAAGCGTTCTCTAAATCGTAACTAAAGAAAGAACTAAAACTACTTAAGACATTCAACGCGGGGGTAAAATGCATACGATACTAAACTTCTGTGCACCAACCTTAAGAAGGAACCCTACGCGGCCAAATAGCAAATACCGACCACGACGAAGACGTTTGTAGAAACTTTTGGGGATTTTGTAAGAGATTCTTAGAACGTGGCATGCGTGTGCTACCCACCTTTTCGAAGGAAGTCTGCGAGCAGTTTTAAAAGATTTTGTTCAAGTGTATTCGAGGTGCCAAAAACTTCGTAATTCCGGAATGGATCCCGAAACTACCTAACCCTAGAGTCAACTTCAACCTGAATCCACCAACGTACAAAAAGTTACAAAACATATTAATGTCTGAAGTCCTCGAGGTGAAGTACTCTGCTGTGTACATCAAGTTTCCTAGATCTCCTGGTGATGCTTCACATATAAAGTGCGGTGGGTGTTTATGGAATCGTTTAATTTTGCTAAAGTGCGCGTGCTAAATCTCTCTAAACTGAGAAGCATGCCATGGTAACCACGTGGCACTAGCTGCATGTTCATGAAACTCCTGTCATGAAACTTCTGGCAGCGCAAACAAGTATAAACACCCACATAAGGATAGATTTAATCGGATGCCAATTGCAATCTGATGTAAAACATTCAAATACGCCAATGTTGAGAAGAGTGCCACATGAAAGGGCAATCCGCTTTTATTTGATACTTATTTTTATTTTATTGTAGCTATTCGCCATAGAATATATTACAAACATAGGATAATACACTTCGTAATGCATGCAAATAAGACAGTTGCTATTAGTCCAGTTAACTTGGTTCCGAGCATGGATCCCCTAGAGACCGTGGGTCATTTCATGGGGCACCATTAGCAGAGTTCATACTGCATGTGGACTTTTCTGAAGTCACTTCTCATTATCAGTGTTTGCAACAACAACAACAACAACAACAATAATTTATTTTTCAATAAATGCCTTTAAAAGCATAATACATCCCTACACGCCTAGATAAAACATTAAAATAAAGAAGATAGTCTTTGAGAATTAGTCTTTATGTATAATTGTAGTAGTAGTAGTAGTAGTAGTAGTAGTAGTAGTAGTAGTAGTAGTAGTTGTAGTAGTAGTAGTAGTAGTAGCAGT
>QQSS02176988.1:0-14849 GCA_003687565.2 Craspedacusta sowerbii
CTGACTGACTGACTGACTGACTGACTGACTGACTGACTGACTGACTGACTGACTGACTGACTGACTGACTGACTAATAAAAAGAGAAGGAAATGAAGGACAGTCTAATTAAGAAACATGCACGTGAACTACAATAGGACGCCTATCAACAAGGACTCATTTCTAACGACAGCGCCGTTACAAGGACCGCAAAGCACAGACAAAACTCAACAAAATCAAACCAAACGTGCAAGAACACCAGGATAATGCGACAGCCAAATTCACTTATACCTTGCCGGCGAGTTTTCGAAGTACAGGAAAAACCTCCATGTAAGAGCCTACAGCATCCTTCATATCTTTGAAAGCAGCCCAGCCGTGGATTTCTTTAGGCAAGTCATTGCAGTCTTTCCAGAACTTCTGGACCTAAATTTTAAATAGTAACATTACCACATACGCAATGACTCCCGAGCATACACGCAGGATTAACCTCCTTCAAAGGCAGTGCATATTATTTAAAATAAACTTTTCTACCTCGGACTCGCATGCTTCCAGATCCACTTCACCCCATAAGCGGTCCTCAAACCTAGAACCAACACATCGACAAAAATGACCTAAGATAGCAGTACAAGGAACGAACGAAAAGAATCCCTTTAAGCAATAAAGAATTTAGCATCAGGCGCATGACCAAATCGGTTATGACCATAAGCAGAAATTAGATGTCATATCTTATAAATACAATACAATCTATGCGTCTTCATATATTGCGCATTTCTAATGGAATTAGGACGCCTGAAGGCCTACCTATGCTCAAAGGTCAGAAAATTCTGGTAAATGGTGTAGAGCTGACCCAGGAGCTTCAATTCCTACCAAAAGACGATTTCATGCATTGTTTAAGCAGTAAACACAAATTCATAATATATGTATATTTTACATATATGTATAGACCTAAATTAATTATGCCCTTACCCACACAAACAAACCATTTATAAGGCCTAGTCTTTCTTTCTTTTCTTACTCCCATAAAAAAAGGACTAGCATGAAGCCCAAAGCAAATTCTTTATAAATCCCCAACGGCGAACAGAACAAGAAAGTGCGATATTGCCATGCTTAAGTGTCTTGAGTCTTCTTAGATGGCTTCCTAAATGTCGATCACTACATGCATACATACACACGCGCGCGCGCTCAGGCACACATACGCATACACATACTTCGACTACAAATAAGTATCACATACATCACCAGTCGCATCCAGTTCGGGAAACATAGTTGGGACTACGCCAAATAATAGCTGCACGGCATCCAAAGTCTGTCGCCGGTTATCGTAGCCACTGAACCGTGCTTGAAAATCCTTAAGCCTCAGCACCGCCTCTTCAGGATTGATTCCCGGAACGCCAGGTCCTTGCGAGTCAAAGCTGTTTCGGAACTGAATCACTTCGACCACAAAATCCTGACCAAGTGCCAGGGACATTTTAATAGGAAAGGAATTTACAAACTGCGACGACATATTATGCCGCATATATTACGTCGTCATAGCTACTAACTAATAATGGCATGTTATAGACGGGATGAATACAGCCAGAACTTGCCGAGTCTTACGACTGCTAAACGGAATGATAGAATGCTGGCAAGGGACCGTAGCGAGGGAGGAAGCTAATTGAAATAAAATAACTTCAGATCGTATGGAGACATTTCAGTAACGAAATTGGAAAAAGAACATAGAGAAATCTGCGGTGGATCGTAGCTTTTGCATATGCGCTAGGATTCGCAACGGTGGAAAATATTTCACACGTAAGAAAACATGAGACATTACTGGCACCAGTTCACCTAAGTATAAGAACGGATATAGCATGTCAGCTTCAGGATATAGAGTCTTAGAAGCGACAGCAAGTAAACGTTAATTATGCCTATTTGCGCACATTCGACAAAACCAATCCACCTTTTCATCGACATAGCATTGTAAACTTCAGGATCTAGCATCTTAGAAACGACTGCGACTAAACATTAGTTATGCAAAATTGCGTAGATTCGACAGAACCAATCCACCTTTTCGTAAGAAGTGGTAAGCAAATAACCGTCCCGATCCACAACCTTAGAAACTTAGAACATTATAACCTTAGAATATAAGTATATATATATATATATATTTATATATATAATATATATATATATATATATATATATATATTATATATATCTAGATAGAAAGAGTAAGAGCTAGATGGTTAAGTTGATGGTTAAGTATTATATATATATAATTACGATTCGAAAGAACCATTGCAAATAACCGTTGCATTTCTTCCACATAGATTCATCTGGTCTTAAAACACAATTAGAAACATAAAAGCAAAAACGCAGTCTTGCCTTGACTTGTTTGTCCAGCTCTTGCTCAAATAGCGGTCGCTTGTGTCTCATGAGTTCTTGACGGACCTACAAAGCAACCGCGACGAGCTTCAATACTGCCTTCTCGAGCTGTCGCTGCTCAAAGAAATAGTCAAAACCTAACTACATGGAATTTGCGCATTAATTTTTATGTAAACCCTCTTAATTTCACAAGGCCGTCCTTTGAGCTGTACGTGCATGTAACCAACTTACACTCGTCTTAATAGAAACCTTGAATCCATCGATTAAATTGCCTGCAACAATCTCAGCGTATAGCTAACATTAATCCACGTACACAAACATAGCGCAGATCATAAAACCTGCTGCGACGCAGGGGATATTTCTAACTGTAATTAGATGTTAATTCAATTTCCTCCCAGCTTTTTCTGAATCAAAAGAAAGATTTTACAGTTACAAACCTTTTTTTATTAATTTGCCCTACTTATAATAAAATGGGAACCCGCTAAGGCGTCTATTCAGAAGATTCTTTTGTAGAAACATAAATAATTTGAAAGCTCTTAAGGTAGCTTTAATTCTGTAGATCCTTATGCCTATTGACGCCACCAATAACATTGATTGAGGTGTCAGCCACTTTGAGAGGCACGGGCGTTTCGTTTCCTTGAGAAGAGTCAAGGATCAACCACCCGAATTCCGTCCTAAAAGAAGCCTGCTCCCGTTTATCAAGTAATCCCCCGAATTGACTGCTGCTATGAACCTGGTACGCACGAAAATCAACCGATCTCCCAAACTACGTGCTGCAGTGAGTCTGTTCTGCACAAGATCAGCCGATCTCCCAAATTCCTTGATGCTGCGAAACTGTTATGCACAAGATGGTTTGGCACGAACAACCAAGCATTGTACTACTCCTGTACTAGGTATGAGAAGTGGCCTTTCCAAACATTAAAGACGTTTTGTAAACGCCGAGATTTTTTTTAGCAAGTTAATACATGAGCATTTAAAACTTACCTGCACACTAGAAAGGTTGGGAGAAAATGAGCAAACGCTTTATAGTCAGTCTCATCCCTATTTCCCATGAAGATCAGTAAATCTCCGCAAATTCCTAATTGCTGAAATAAATGCCCGCACGTCAAGTGCACATCTAGAGGTTTCCAAACCGGCTGAAAGCTACAAAATTCTCTTAAAACAGAGCTAGGAAGGAGCACCATATAGAAGACATGTAAAAACACATGAAAGAAAAGAAATGAATGTCCTGTACAGCGAACGCTTACTTCATCAGCTGATTTGCACAGGTCAGCCCATCGATCCCTCAAAGTCCGAACCGATTCGACCTCGACTCGAGGTACTGGAATATCGTAAGACCTGAGGCAGAACATCGCAAATGTACCATCAAGAAATTACGGCTGCACTAAAACCAAGACATGCAACTCATTCCTCAGTCCATCATCGTAACTCGCTATTCCCGAAGAGAATACGTATAAATAAATAAATAAATAAATAAATAAATAAGTACATAAACAAATAAATAAATAAATAAATAAATAAATGAAGGAATAAATAAATAAATAACCAAATAAATAAATAAAAAGTACATAAATAAATAAATAAATAAATAAAAATAAATAAATAAATAAAAATAAATAAATAAATAAAGAAGTAATTAAGTTTATTACTTAGAGCAAGACTTAATACTTCAATCAATACAGTTTTTGAATGTAATCGACATACAAGAGCTTGTTGTAAAGAGTCTCTACTGGCAAATACATCTCGTCTATTTTGTTTTCCATGTCAGCAATCTGCTGCAAAAGCTTGAGAATGTCGTGCAACTGGTCAAGCGAGGCAACATTGCTAGTGACGCGCTCACTAAAGCCCGTTTGCTCTCGAATTAGCCTGTCGAGATTGGCCTGGAAAAAAAACGCTTGCATATAAATGTCTCACAAGAAAGTAAAATTATAGCATTTCACTCTTAATATAAGCAATATCCTTGCATAGAAAAACACGCATGGCAGACAAAAATGTAACAACTTTAAACGTTAAGACATAAGTATAGCTGCAATCAAATTACAGTGCGTCACATCACACGATATCACATAATATCACATCACAACACTCGTATCGCATCGCATTGCATCACCTCAAATCACATGATGTCATATCACATTCATTACAGCACATCATATCACAACACATCATGTCACATCACATCACATCATATCAAAACACATCATGTCACATCACATCACATCACATCACATTCATTACATCACATTACATCGCATCACATCACATCACATCAAATCACATCACAAACTAAAGCACATCATATCACTTCACATTACATCAAATCACATCACATCGCATCACATCAAATTACAGCCCATCACATCACATCACATGAAATTACAGCCCACACATCACACCACATGAAATTACAGCCCATCACATCACACCACATCAAATTACATTACATCACATCACATCGCATCACATCAAATTACAGCCCATCGCATCACATGGTCTCGCCCTGTCAGCCTCCCGGCTCTTCCATGTGCAACCATGGGAGAGCGTTCAAATCAATACTACCACCATGCAAAATATCATTCAAAAATACTGGCAGCATTACCTTAGCCGTTTCTCGCAACGCCTGGGCGTACCATAACTTCCAGGCGACGGCGAATCCAATCAGTGAGTCCTTCACAGGCAAGACATTCAGCACAAGCGCACCGATAGCGTGAGTGCTGGGAATGCTCCTAACGTCTGCTTCGACCCCTCTCAGACGCTCTACCTCCTCGTGGTAAGCATCAATGCTCGGCGAAGAATTGGAAAACTCCCTGTAGAGTTGGCGCATGTTGTCTTTCCACAAAAACTGGAACCGATAAAAAGATTGAAGGTAGCTGTCCAGTTGGCCTTGTAGATCTACGGTAGCAAAAGAAATGATCGTGTCGCTGCAATGCTGACTTAAATCCGCAAGAAACGAGAAACAAAAATAAAAGCATTATTTTAAACTAAATTCCCTTCTTATACTCCTTAAATTCCTTTCTTACTTTGATTAAGCGTTTGCTGTCGGTAAAGCAATTTCTGCGAAGCAAAGCGCGGACGGGCTTGTAATTAATAAGTTCCTTCTACGATGATGTCTAAGTAGAGAGGCCCATTCGAGGTTCACGAAAAACCGCCGACAACATCAGAAGTGCAAGCAATGCGACATTAAAAGGCTGTAAATTAGCACTATTCGACAGGCGCTCTGAGGTTCCTATCACAATATCGAAAATGCCTTAAAAGATAGGCCATGCCAGCTCAGCAACACAAACTTCGCATTAAGCCCCCCTAAAACGAATTCTTCCTCAAACGCTGCCTCAAAAAAAAGGAGCATTCGATTCTATTTGCATACCTGGCACGTTTTGAAGTTGCCTCAAGCTGCTACAACTTCACAAGCACGACCAATGAATAAAAAGAAAAAACCTATGACCAAACAAACGTCGCAGAGAACTTATCCCAAACTGAACGACTTCTCCAACTAGTGCTTCGCGCATAAAGTGACTTTAACCAGTCCCTTTGTTACGAATACCTGACCCGTCTAAAACTACAGCTCAGTTTACCTCTGAAGCAGGCACGGCATGACTGTATTGGATAGTGAAGAGAAATGTGAAGGTAAATACTTACCAGTTACGCTGTTTCCAATTCGAGCCTTCAAACGTAAGACATCTTTATCAGAAGCCAGAGCTTCACGGAATGCCTGTTTCTCCTCCACGGACCACCAATTGACTTGCTGACCTACATCGATAATCCCATCCACTACGGTGTTCATCATTGCCTGCACATGATTCAGGCTGGGCTTTGTTGAGATAGTAGGCACCGAAAAGCTTATATCAACAGCAAACTTAATGCTGGCGCCTTTGATGACAAGTTCGTTGCGGGGCGTAAGAGAACCTTCCCTATGGACAAGACAACTTGTATTAGTATACTTAGTATATTAATAAAAGCAGATAACAGCTTCAGAAACAATGCGTAGCATGTGCACGTAGCCATGTATATTATTGTATGTATTTGGCCATGCATAAATTATTATATTAGATCGAATAAAACACAACATTCGTAGGCAAAAGAGTTGTTTACAAAAATTATGTGACAATGGAGGCGAGGGAACATAAACACTAAAAACTCCATAATGTCTCTAATTAAAACACTTCAACCAGCTTACTCCTGACCAGCGACAGGTTCGGGTGCATCAAGACATTTCAGTAAAATGGCAAGGGATGTCTTCGTGGTTTGTACCACGCACTGGAACACCTGTCTACTGTAATGCAAGTATACGTTATCGACCTCTTTCGCATCTACAGATCTCTTCCAGGGCGAACCACGAAGTTGCGAAGAGCTCTGGGATAGCAGACTACTTGCGTACTGCTGGGAACTCGAAGCATGCAGTGGAGATAGGCACGGAGAACCAAGCTGTTGGTTTGATACCAGATGAAGAATATCCTTTAAAAAAGGTTAGAATACCGCTTGAGCAAGCACAACTAGGAGAGAAAAAAAAACATCACTTCCACTAGGGCTCTATGGCACCTAGTTTAATCGAAATTTTAAGCCCAAAAAAACATCAGCATGAACTTAATGGTCCAAAGCGATGTTTCAGTAAGGACATACACAAATTTTCCACTTCTCTAATTTGTTTGAAAACAATAGAAACAAAAAGCAACTGATGCCTATATGCAGCTAAGTATATAAAAACTTTCATATATCATTTTGGTAGACATTAGCGGCGGAGCGCAATTAACGGTAGATTTTGAAAAAACACCATTGACGGATGGCATTTCCCGAATAGTATATGTTTACTTAGTTAACCCCAAAATATCATGAAATTCCAATAAGTTATAATCGTTTTCGTAATCGTGCAGTGCGTATTAGCAGGGTTTGCTAATTATTCTTATCCCTGCACAGGGTACAGTCCATGTTCGATCTCTTGATTTTAGTATATACAGTTAAGCAGAGCACGTACCACTAAACCACGAGAGCTGAGAGAACTGGTGAGACCTGCATGACATTATGACTTGCTAGTGGTTTAGTGGTAAGTGCTATGCTTTCCATGTCGTTTCTCGTTTCCACACCGGCGACTCGGGTGCGGTTCCCACAGACGTCCCTGATGAGCCCCACATAGGGCGAAACTCGTCTGGCTTTGGGGGAACAGAGGAACTGGTGAATTATATAATATTCAAATACATGTGCTCGTGTGATATGAGCCCCACTGTGCGGTATTCGGTGCTCTAGGCTACACCAAACTTTACAGTTATGTAAATATGCTAATGAAATTTTAAGTTAGCAAGTCATAAGGTGGTGCAGTTCTCATCAGTTAACTAAGCTCTCGTGGTCTAGTGGTAAGGGCTCTGCTTCGCACGCCGGCAACCCGGGTTCGGTTCCCATGCACGTCACTGATGAGCCCCAAATAAGGGCGAAACGCGTCCCGCGTTGTGGGAATGGAGGAACTGGTGAATTTCTTAACTTGACCGATTTCAAATATATGGGCTCGTGTGATATGAGCCTCACTGTGCGGTATTCGGTGATTTAGGCCATACCAAACTTTACGCGTTAATATATATATATATATATATATATATATATATATATATATATATATGTATGTATGTATGTGTATGTATTGCAACATAGCTGCAGTGCCATCAGAATTAATGAGGCACATGCCCGCATTAAACACATTCGCTGCAGTAATCCACTGGCTCAGCAAGTTAGGAAACATAGAGACTTTTTGAGTCGAAGGGAGAAAATTTAAGGATAACCGAAAGAATATATCAACAATTCAATAACCTTGCACGCTATTTAGAGCAGCTTCCTCTGCTTAATCTGCAACCATAGCGAGGTCAGTGGTTTTGCTAGATTTTCCACCGCTTCACGTGGTTTAATAAGACATATAAGCATTTTAAAACATAACAACCTGCGAACGAAGGCTTTAAAAAATACACCTTCGTAAGTTGAACGCGTAAATAACATACTTGCAATGATGCTTCCATACTTTGTAACACCGACTGCAAATTCAACTTGACTTTTCTAATGGCCATATCCTGAACTGAAACAAATTTCTCGGCTTCCCAATACGTTGACTGAAGTGCATCGGCGTCGAAAAAGATCATCTCACTAATGTCCTGCATCGTCCGCAATAATCCTTCTTCGATTCGGCATATCTTTAAAAGCACAGCGTCAAGTTTGTCTAAAGCCATCTCAACCTGCAAGAATAAACGTCTATTTTAAGTCACTATCCATATGAACAAAAATACCCATGAAACATTTTTGCATAGAGTAAATTCACAAATAAATATCATCAATAGCTAAATAAATGGTTTGTTGGCAACTGATCCGTAGAACTTCTACCGATCGCACAAAGTCCGCTTTGCTATCCGCTAACTCTGAATCGACCCCTCTCTACAATGACAACTATTAACAAATTACAAACAAATAGACACAACACAGAAAATGGTGGTCTTGAAAGTGTGCTACCTTAAAACTTTAGACCTTTAAAAGTTAGGGCAGTAGGCACGTACCTGATGTACAAACGAGTCAATGTTCAATGCATCCCATGTCAAAGCACTTCGCCCTGGTAGAAAGAAATGCAGCGTTGCTTCCAGCAAGGGTTGGGCAATTTTCTCCAAAGCCACCGGAACCCTTGCGCAGATCGAATAATAGCGATCGAGCAAGAAGCTCAGTCTTTGCTGATATGTTTGGAAATTCTCTTGCTGAAAGTAAATCGAAAAGCTTGAATTCTCGTTTCGCATATTAAGTTTAAGACGATGTTTGCATACACAAAAAAAAGGTTTCTTAACTGCGTTAATGTTTAGTGGCTCTGCGAGGCTGTGTTGGAAAACGAGACTCAACACGCACACACACACACACACAGCAGTCCTTACCCTGCGGAGAATCTCACAAGCACTCTCTGGAATAGGAATATCGAGTAATTTCAACCACTTTGCATTGGCCAGTAATTCGAGGATTCTAAAGAAACGACATAGAACTCTTTATTATTCGCAACCTACATGATTCGCAATGCCATGACTAACCCCCCTGCTGCCTTACGTAACAAATTATTTTAAGAAGAGAATAACAGATCTGTAAAGTATAAGACAAGCTGAAGTACATTACAACCACATTTTAAGTAGAAGGAGATATGTCCTTAAAAAACAAAAACAGATTCTAACTGAGGAGGAATACTCCTATAACTACGCTAATTTGTGCTAAGTGGCATACCTGCCGTTGAACGACATATCAAGGCATAAGGCACTTTGTCAAATTGTCTGATTATCCATATGCGTATATTATGAAGAGCCATATAATTAAAAAATTCCCTAACAGAGGCGTTCGACGTCGCAGCTCAAGCAAGCTGCAAGCGATATAAAAACATCGATATTTTTGAGTCAGTTGTCAGGTCAACGCTCAACTGATGCAAGGAAGCAGCATTTAACGTGGACTGTAAGAGGCGTGTGTAAAACTCGCTTCAATGGTGTTTGGCTGGCAGTAAGTAGTAAGATCTACGTTTACATCGATTACTTGGCTTAAATTGATCGGCTGCCTTAGCATGTTAACAAACTTCAAAGACCTCTCGTCATGTTTAAAGTAAGATACTTTGAATTTTCCATCATTTCTTGTGAACCAAGATACGCCGTAACTAAGATACTTTAAATCGTCAATCATTTCTTGTGGACCAAGATACGCCGTAACAAAGATACTTTAAATCGTCCATCATGTCTTGCGGACCGTAGATACGCCGTAACTAAGAAAGATGATTTTAAGTGCAACGGCCACTCACAAGCAATTACTTGTCAAGAACGAAAGGAACTAAGAAAAAATCGGTTGACAATCAACAACCTCGTTCAAAATTACAAAACTAGAAAATTCCCTTAATGAGCTGTTGACCCCTTATCTAGAACTGGCGGAGTACAAAAGAAAGAAAATTGCCTTATCATAGAAAGGGAATAGTATAAAAGGTACTTGCATTTACCCAAAAACAAAAACATGTAAGCACAAACTTAAATTTAAAGCAAAATTTAATGTGTAAACATGAACAGAGTAGGCCAAAGTTTCCGAAAAGCAACTAGGAATAAAGGAAGCTTAATATGCAAATAATTGGGCATTTTATTGACTTCACGAATACAATCTAAGCTATAACCTATAATAGGCTCTTTCAAAATAGCAGCACAGTGCCTAAAATATAAATTGCAGCAAGCAAGCTTACCTTTCCCGCTCACAGTGGCCAGATCACTCACCTTGGATCAAGATTTAGAACAAGCTTGCCTTCCACATGACACCATGCCAGAAGTGTAGCCTGAAGCCCTTTCTTGGCCCTTTCGATGTCGGACCGCCAGCATTCCAGCCATGCTTCCTCGAATCTCACCAACACAATAGCGACGCGATTGAAGATTTTCACCACACGAGTGTAGTCCTGTGTTTGGCATCGAAAAAAGGTAGAAAGACACATCCGACTAGAAAAATATCGTTGATAATCTCATTATCACATATGCGAGACTTGGGACAGACTATCTCATTTCAAAAATCAATCGAAGAATGCGCTTAAGACTGTCTCATATAGTAGCATCTTGTACGATTTCCATACGATGGGATGGGAATATCTATCCGTGACGTTAGTAGCATGCTTCAGTTTGATATCCTTCCTTCACTTGGCTTGGACTTAAATTTTTAGAATCTTGAATTTTTAGATTTTAAAAGCAATCGTTTTCTGATATTTTTGTATTAATGAGCAGGGAACCTTCACTCATCGCCTGTGCGCTTGAGATGGGGAAAGTTTAAATCAATAACTATGACCTTCGGGGCTGATGTCGTTCGCATGTAAGCGATTTCGTAGGATAGTGGTGATACTAACGTCGATGCTAATGTTGACGATGGGGTTGGTGCAACAGCGGAAGATAGGGACAAGAATAAGTTTGAGATAAGCGATACAATTTTTTTAGCAGATGCCTATTTGATTTTCTCTTAATTTCCTGTAGCATGAGCTCGTTTCTGATTCATATTTTCAAACTGCTACAAATTCTTTACTAGGAGCTTTTTTTATGTATTCACATAATTTTTCACTTATACTTGAACGTGCAAGTGTGTACATGCCAACGTAACACTCCAGCGAAACGCATCTTAACACTAGTTGTGAACATCTTAGCTGCTCCACAAGATTTCCTAAATTTTGGTGCTTGGACATTTAATTCAGGGGATAATCTATAGTTGTGTCCCATGCTGAACGTTTGCGGAGAGAAATAGTCTTGTTATTGTTGCTGTTGTAGTTGTTGCTGTTGTTGTTGTTGTTGTTATCGACATACCCAAATAAGAACTATAAACAATTTATAAGCCAGGCAAACAGTGAAATTCACATTGCACACACCCGAGCATCGCACCAAGCTTCAGAGAATTTTAGACATTTACGTACTCTCATCTGACTGGTTTGCGCTGCATTTTAAGTAACCTCGCTAGGCACCCACACTTACGCCAAACACACAATGTACGCTAAAAACACATTGTCCACTCCCACATCTTCTATTTTAAATCACACGTCAACCAACAAACGAATAACAATGGATCGAAATAATAAGACAAGACCAAAGAAGTTCTCCTCTGAACTGTCCACAACTCGAAAACGTTCAGAAGATAGGTTTCTTATATCAATATTTTTTCGGTCTCCACAAAGAGGGTCCTCGAGTGGTGTGACTGAAAGTTCAGCGGGACCTCTAAGTCTCTGAGATTCTGCATGGTACCCGGTTTTCCCAGAATACACCGGTCCACCTGAGTTTGCCGTAAAGATTTCCTCCATGGTTGCAAGTCAAGGAGCCTGCTTTTTTGCCACAAAATAAAATGGAACATCAGTCATTAAGTAGCCTGCCTATTGAGGGACAGACCTCATACAACTGACTCCCTAGCCTTCTCGAGAACAAGCACCAACCTCAAACGGTAACTTAAAACGGCAACTCTAACCGACAACTCTAACCGGCAAATCCAACCGGCAAATCCAACCGGCAAATCCAACCGGCAAATCCAACCGGCAAGCCTAACCTGAAACTCCAACAGGCAACTCCAACCGGCAAATCCAACCGGCAAATCCAACCGGCAAATCCAACCGGCAAATCCAACCGGCAGCTCCAACCGGCAACTCCAACAGGCAACTCCAATCTGAAACTCCAACCGGCAGCTTCAACCGGCAAGCCCAACCTGAAACTCCAATCTGAAACTCCAACCCGCAACTCCAACCGGCAACTCCAACCTGAAACTCCAAAGAACCTGTTTCCTGCATAGTATCACCACTATGTCCCAGTTGTGCGGCAGTCCTGGCACGTCACCAGGTCTCTCGCTATCGGGCAACTCAAACACAAGCCAAAGAAACAATAGAAAAAGAAGCAAGCAGTCCGTGTCTTAGCCAGGCAAGGAAAATATATTCCAATACGCTTACAGGCATCTGATTGATAAACTTTACGTCCTTGAAAATTTTCATCGGCTCCTCGATTTTCCTATACAAGCCACGAACCCAGTGGACAGCACTAGCCGTATTCGGCATGTTTCTAAACTGTGGCGGTTTGTCCTAAAAGGAAAGAAAGGAGTTACTTTGATTATTAAATGCTGCAATAGACACCGACCAGCAAGCTAAAACTAGCAAATATATGAGCCATTAGTAATGTGAAGGGCCAGAAAAACATGTTAAAACAATGCATGCCGCTTATGTCTGTCGTATAGCTTGTAAAGCTCTGCGTCCGAATAAATGGTGGAACGCAATAACCGTAACCGTAACCGTAACTAGTAACCAAACTGCTATATACAGGATCAGTTTGGGATTCAATAAGCCTTGCCTTGTAGGTCATGTATAACTTTTCCACGCGGTCTAGGTCTTTTTCGTACCAACTAAAAACATCCATATATCGGGCTTGGAAGACAGGGCCAAGCTCTGCACGAAGGTAGACCGGCGCAAAGCTAAACTCAAGCACAAGTTAGTATTAAGATTGTACTTGGCGGTTGAAGTACCCACAACATGCCATAGTATACAGCATTCGGTTACAAGACGAGTAGCATAATAGAGATAGCATTAGCAACTTGTTCAACCATGCACAGGTGTATAAGTGCTACGACAAGAACCAGTGCAACAGTGCAAAGGTGCACAGGTCCTAGGACGCGAGCCAGTACATCTGTCAGCTTCAATTAAATCGGGGATCAGTTTCACTCTAATTTAAAAAAATAAGGCAAGTGTTTCGCGCGAGCGAGAAGACCTATACCATCTTTGAAAAAAAAAGATTAAAGTGCACGTCGACCAGATCAGCTATCCAAAAGATAATAGGTAGATGGGACTCTGGTGGCGAATTTTTTACTAACACGCCACGCCATGAATGAAAGCAAAGATCGATATCAAGCTAAACCTGCTAACCTGGTCAGAATATCCAGACCGGTCTCTGTGCTCCACTTCATTTTGAACGCAACCTTCAAAAATCAAACCGCAACTCGAAAGTTGTATGCGTTTGCAAAGGAAACAGATGGAAATACACACGCAACTTCCCCATTCCACCAAGGCTGCTAAACGATTCATAAAGCGTTTTATGAACAACGTGTTCACACACGGCGGCTGCTCTTCTGGAGCATAATTATGCTTCTATTTCTTGATAGGAACCTAGGGAATATGTCGATAAAGGCAAGGTTTCAATGCAGCGAGCGAGCATGGAAAGAAATGCCTGCCTATCCAAGTGCAAAACACACGCAAACTGAAAGACGCATAGATCAGTTAGTAACAAACAAGCGATAGTTTCGAAAATAGCACTCTTCTTCAGGCCATCCAAACCTCAACGTATTTGATCACATAATGCTCCAAGCTCTGGACAGACTTTAAAAAGAATGCATAAAGGCTTTCGAACTCGTCCTTGCTGCTTGATGTGACGTCTAAGGTAGAGGGTAATTTCAGCTGCCGTGAAAGAACTGCAGAGATCTCCTTTATCCGTCCATGAATTTCGCAGCTTACGCTACTCATATACCTTTGAAGCTCAACTGAATCTGCGTCAATCCTTTCTTCAACTAAACACGAGCAATGGTATATTTTCCTTAAAACTTCTAGCAGGCTCATAAAATCAAAACGGAATCTCACTTACACATTTAGATATATATTCACAAGATTTATATACACTATATAGGATATATAAATATATATACTATATACTATATATGCTTAATAATTGCATTATATTATAGTACCTTATAATATAATATATAATATAATATATATATATACTAAATATATACTTGTAACTATATATAAGAGGTGGAGCTGAAAATATTTCCTGAAACTTGAAGGGACGTCATCACTGTCTTAGCACATACTAGCGAATTTCAGACCTATAACGCTAGTGTCCGTGTTTCCAAAACGTCTACCCCTCGATAATTTGCAACAGGATCTATAGGTTTGTCAAAAAACAATTACATTGAGAACACGTACCAAAGAGGCTTAAGGCAGTTCGGATATATATATATATATATATATATATATATATATATATATATATA
>QQSS02176999.1:0-14849 GCA_003687565.2 Craspedacusta sowerbii
GGTCATAACAGCAAATGCATGGATAGCGACAGAAACAGTACCAGCAAAAATAGTATCAACTGTAGCAGGTACAACTGAAGCAATAACAGCATTTTCTTCAAGATCGGTGGAAACAGTACAAGCAACGATAACAGCAACTGTGGCAAGTACAACACCAGTCATAACAGCAAATACATCGATAGCGAAAGAAGCAGCACCGGCTACGTTACCATCAACTTTGGCAGGTATGACAGCAGCAACAGCATCAACTGCAACAGCATCTACAGCAAGAGCGACAGAAACAGTACCAGCAACTATAACTTCAGCTGTGGCAGAGTCAAGAGCAGTAATAACTGCAAGTGCTTCCACAGTGACAGAAAGAGCACCTGCAACGTTACTAACTGTTGCAGGTACAACAGCAGGAATCCCGCCACCTACCTCAAGAGCGGCAGAAGCAGCACCAGCAACAACTATGGCGTTTTCTACAGCAGTATTAGCAGCAACTACGTCAAGAGCGCCAGCAAATACGCCAGTAGTAACAGCAACATCGGCAGCATTAACTACAAACGGAACACAGCCTATCACAGTGAGCGAATCGACAGCTAAGTGTGCCTTCGGCTACAAAAGCTTTTGGTGTGGTGGTGCTCATTCAGTATTATTGATTCCTGTTCCTTTAGGCTCTGTTGGATGGAGGGTAATGTTTGTTTATGATTCTCTTGCCCATGCGGGGTTGGAAAACTGGCTTTGCGATGCTGGACCTTCTGGTCCACGATTTTCTGAGTGCATCAACAAAGATTGGAACAGAGTTTTGAAATCAGGCTGCTTCGACTTTGACTTCAATGTGCGTTGGAATCCAAGCATGCGTTCGCGCCCGCAGCTTCAGCAAGTGATTTTCACCAGCGGTAGTTACGTGTATAAGTGTACAATAGCAGACCCTGCCACTTCGTTGATGTTGACTCCAACAACAACAACAACAACAACAACAACAACAACAACAACAACAACAGCATCAGTAGCAACAATAACAGCAACAGCTTCATCAATAGCAACAACCGCGGCAGAAACAACGCCATCAACATCATCGTCGACAACTACTTCGTCTGGGAGCACGGTAAACGCATGCAGCTTTACAGTCAATGGCATTTGGAATAGCGGCTACAACGCTGTCGTTTCTATACCAGTTCGCTTGAACTCTCCCGGATGGCTTCTTCGCTTTGTGTACAGTTCCCTTTCTGGCGCCACATTTGAAGTGTGGCTCTGTGACGGTGGCCCGGTCAGCTCTACGACCTATGAGTGCTGCAATAAGGACTGGAATGTCATATTTACTTCCAGTCCGTTCAACTTCTACTTCAATCTGCGTTGGGACCCGAGTGTGCGACCTGAGCCGCAGCTGCAGCAAGTGACTTTCACCAGCGGTAGTTACGTGTATAGCTGCACAACGCCAGCAGCAAGAGTTTCCACGGCAGCAGCATCTATGCCTGGATTGAACGGTTCTAAACCCTAAGCATCGAGTAGCCTTTGACGTGCTTCGCTAGCAGGTTAGGGAGATTCCATCTTTTAGACCGTCCAGCTCTTCCGTGTTGATTTAAACGCAGCTGCTGCAGAATTTGTTCGCTCACTGTGACTCTCTAGCTCGCAAGCCGGTCATGGACAAAATGAATTCACACATGCTAGTGTTCTTTTCAAATCATTTCTTAGAATTTGGTCGGAATCTAGAAACCTCTGTCAACACACGGACAAACTGGACCTTCGTGTCATAAGAACATCATCACGATGCGCTCAAGAAAAGAACTTGAGTTTCTTCTTCTGATTCAGGTCGCTTTATAGACTTAATCTTACTTAAATCCGATATGGTAACTCCATGGGTACATAGCAACTCCATCGATCGTTCCATTCCGTTTCATCGTATGACCATGCATGGAATGACCACTTACATAAACGGATATTTCTGCCTCAATCGAGTTTGCATAGAGTCCTTTCAATGTTGGTGTTGCTCTTTGATTCAACGCTTCAAACAATATTCATTCTGAATATGGGAATGAGGCCGTATAGTTTTGCGAAACATAAATCTAAAGAACTCGGAGGTAGACCATCCAAGTTTCGTCTGGAATAATGTGAAGACCAGAGTGCTTTTGAAAATATGAGATAGGTGCATGTAGTGAACTTTGGTTGTTCAGAGGGTACTAGATGGTTGTGCAGTATGTGGCTCCAATGATGGAGTTCGAAATGACACGCGGCGGTCATTGATGCCTTGATATGCGTGGCAGCTGGTAGCATCAGCCTTGAAGTTACCGGAGACAGAAGATTATCTCGCGAGAAGACACATCACATGGTCGGGGATAGTTGCAAGAAGTAGGCAGTTGCACTCGTAAGCTATCCACAAAGTATGCATGAGCAGCGAAGCCGTGCTTGTGCCTGTTAACGGAAAATCCGAATCGCTAAGAATCGACCCTACTTAATTCTTGCCTACTTTGTTATAAATGATCTTTCGGGTGAAACAACATAGCCTTTTATAAATGAAGGTACTGAGTGCTTTCTTGTAGAGTTTTTGGTCTTGAGCTGACATGTTATATAAGAGAACCTTGTAGGATACGAAAAGTCCTGGTTTGTGTTTGCCTATGATTTGAACCCTTGGGTATGAAACAGCTGAGGTGCAGGGTAGATAGATACAGGCGATCTCGCATGAAGAGTGTACAGAAACAAAATTCAGCCAGATTCAAATGAATTTGAATTTTTTTTTAGCAGACGTTACCACGAAATAGAAGTTTTACACTCATGGCTGTTCAAGTATGGTTGAACGCTAACAAACATTGAAACATTTTGCTGATCTGCTCCAGGACTCTACAAAATGTTTTTTAAAAAAGTGTTGCCTGCTGCAAGAGCGCTTTTAGAGCTTTATTGAGCTTGCCGATTTTGCCGAAAATTGCGTTAATGCAACGAACAGTCCAGGATTTTGGTGAAATAGCAACTAAGTGTGCAATAATTTACCACAGAACCTCCCTAATTAATTTACGCTAAATAAAACAAAATATTCATGATAAATAAACTTAACTGCACAATTTAAGGATTAGGTATAAGTCTGATTCGCTTAAGTAGATGTTCAAAATCTGCTTTGGCTTACTGTCAAGCATATGATGTCATTCGATCCTCCGTGGGATGGTACGGAGGAAAGTGGCAGGGCTATACGTTCGATTTAATGCGTACGATGTTAACTAGAATTTTGCAACGTAGGTACTTGGGAGTATAATTATGTATAATTGTTTCCGAGTAATGGTCCATGTCGGATGCAGGATAGCGTACACATGGGATGCTCACGTTGTACCAATGTATCTGCTTATTGGCATGGAATCTCGCTATACTTAAGACTGGTCGCCTAAAACTCATCGACTTACTCGCAGCAGGCCTTCAAGATTAAATCTTGTACGACTTTATGAAGGAAATGTAGATTACAGCCACATGGGATGATCGCATTGTACGTACTTAAGTGTTATTCTGCCGCACAGAAGACAGCCTTATCCTAATCGACTAGCACAGGAAACCTTTAGGTGAAAATCAACTACAATTTTCACATGAATAAGGTAACTTGTAGTAGAGTTTAAAGCCATCTAGTATTGCAATGACATGACTAAAATTACGGCTACGCTTGCAAAAACCAAGCTAACTCGAACAAAATACCTGGTAAATCTAGTGGGACCTACGAAAACGATCTTTTACCAACTTGTAGTGGTTTTTACGGAAGAACAATTTGCTGAACATGTTGCTATCCATGGTCCCTAACCGAGAGCTGGTGCAGTTATTCTGATTCTTATTGCAAGGGGTGCCAACAAAAATTGGCCAAAGTGTTATTAAAGAGAATAATAAGATGGTCCACGTATGAAGGTACAGGAAGCTTCACCTCAAACTGTGTTTCATTGATATTATTTAGTGGCTATTTCTGACTAGGCTTACGCCATTTAAACTGCAAACCTTCATCTTGAAGGTGCACACCATTTACATGCTATCCGGTGGACGGAGGCGAGGATTTTTCTCTGATCGTGTTTAGCAGGTCTCTGAATTTATAAGCGACCTGCGGAACTGAGTGACCTGTTGGGCGATTGTGTTTTTTTGTGATACCGCTCAGAATGCCAGCATCATCGGCTGCACCTTACCAATGCCGGGTTACTATCCCAAGCCAACAACACGATTGAGTGAAACGGTTCTGGCATTACGGGAATGGGGCAACTGGTGGATATTCAGCATTATACGGCGCATACATAAGTACGCACACAGAACAGAACGTGTAGCCTCTAGACCAGCGACCACTGATGGTATGCAACATGATCAAGACTTTAATCTCCCTGGCTCCACAGGCGGCAACCTCTCTGTCAGTTGATAATCTCCGATTTCAAGCGGCCGAATAAATGTCCCGCCACTTGCGTAAATATCTCCCTAAGTCAATCAGTTCTGGAGACTGCATCACATGGCCTAGAGCACGGAGGAAAGAGCAAGCTAAGCGTTTGATTACATGTGCCCTTAAAGCTAAATCAGAAAAGAAAATTACGGTGTGCTGGGATTGGAGCCTCGCGTACAAACGATGTGCTCACCATCATCTGACACGGGAGTTGATAGGGAATATATGAATGACTCCGAGTCCCATTGAAAATCAAGCTCATGATTAGTTCCTAGACTTGTCGAAGGCACGAAGGATACCTTAACCATTTTAATCGTACCAATCAGGCGCAATTTCCGTAAAGAGCAATCAATTTTCTCATTTTCTAGCGCAAAACTTTTCACGTAGAATATTTTTCATAATTCATAACATTGAATATCATAATTATATATAACATAAATAAACATATTTATGATAATTTCGCATAGTCTAATGTAAATCTTTTATCGATTCATCATTGGATATTCCATTGACACGTCATCCAATTGACAGAGGAAAGTTATTTTGCGAGAAAACTGACACATTTTCCACGAAGATAGGCCTTGAACTAGAGTACTGAGCGCAAAGTTATTTGTAATTATTTGGTCATATCAAATTTGTCTTCATTTATGTTCAAATTCATTACTGTGACATACTTCTTCACTTATAAAATACATTCAAAGTTAGTGATGTTTCTTTTCTTCAAAATGTCTGTTTATGAGAATGATTTATGCAGACCTCTACATACTTATCAGATTGTGTGTTTAGCATTCTGCATTATTGTCTTTTATACGAAATTCTGAGAAAGATTGAAAGATGAATGAGAAGAATGACGAATGTAAGAATGAGATGAAAGAAGAATGTACAAAGATTAGTATATCCTCCTGAAAATTTAATTGACAATTATTCCGCTTAACCCATCGCTAGATATTTAATCGATTTAGCTTGCATCTAATCAGTATGCAGACACATTGGCTATCCCTGCTGCTACGATCCTCAAGTACAAGCCTAACTCAAACCCTATTCAGCTGTCAAACAAAAGCCATGGCAAAAGTTGCATTACTAAGAAAATAAACTATAAGACAAGTCAGTAACAAGAACGCCATGCAGTAATATAACATTAGAACATCTATATGAGTAGGGAGACATCCCCGTAGCCGGAGCTAATCCGATCGGGACTCCACCATTTCATATATGAAGGCTATTACGCTGTTTCAAGAGCTAGTTTTAAGGTAGTAGTGGGGCGACAATAGAAAGGCATATCGACGATGAAATAGCGTTCTTTCCTGAGGTACTCAATTCAGTAATTCGGTAAGGCGTCTCAACTAACAGACAGGATATGCACCAAACCAGCTGTGCAGAATAATATAAAACTCGCTGGAGAACTCAGTTAATCGAAAGATTGAGTAGACGCAAAGCAACCAGTTGCAGAAAATTAAGTCTTTGGAAGAAAGAATATATAATAGCTGATAAAACCCATCAACTTTTAAGATTACCAGCAAAAAAGACCTAAACTTACGTCAACAAAGTAAAATGCATAGGGTAACATAACCAAAGATCAACATATCAAAAAGCCGAAATTATGGCTGATCAATCAACGCATTTCTTCAAAAAAATAAATAAATAAATAAATAAAATAATCCTAATATAGCAGAAGAGAACGAAGTCGATCCAAAAGAAAAACAATAACAGAATGAATAAATTGCTTTTATATTGATCACTAAAAACACTGGTCACCACCGTAAGAAAATCACATGTACCATAATGCTAAAATTTCAAGCAAGAATAATTCAGACACGTGCAAGCCAGAGCAAGTACATTAGACAGAGAAGGAACTTGTCATGCATACTCATCATATTTGAGCACTTGCTACTATTTCTATCTCTTCAGTTTTTAAACGAGAAGGCATTTTTTGAGATCAGGAGATACTGGCTTTACAATGAAAATACCTCCGATTCCAGCTAATCAGTTGAGCTGTTTTACTCGATCAGTCAATTTTTCTTCAAGCACTAGACCTCAGTGATACGCCCTTTATAGAAGTTTTGGGACCGATTCCATCTTAGTTTTGTTGTAAGCTGTTTGTGACGTAGAAGAAAAATAGTGCGAATCTCATGTAAGGCAGATTTGGTTTGCGAAAGGTTTAATTTAATATAATTTAGTAATTTCCGAATGGAGACATACAATTCTATTCTGGTCGGATGAAATGCGTTTATCAAACTTTCTAGCCACCGCAAAATAAAAAACTCATAGATTTTGGACCACATAGATGTTGATTGCATGCAATACGGATTTAGTTTTGTGTGTCTATGCAAAGAAATGGCCTTGAAGTTCGAGGCAAAACTACCAGCTTACTCAAGGCATGAACTTATCTATACGCCAAATGAATACTTGACAAGCCTTAGCCATGTGTCGTCCTCCTATTTTCTCGATTTCACAGGCTGAAGATAGTTTAGGCTATTCGAGCTTCGCCGAAGGACCTTTTACGTCCAAGGCGTCTGCCCGATTTCCGAGAGTCCTTTGCCACACCATGTGCGCATGCGTAAGCCGAGCTTAAGACGATGGTCCGGGGATGAATCTGGTCATCTAGGCGGAAGCATCTTTTAATTGTTATCTCGCATCTTATCTTTAGGCAATATTTATGCTTTTGTTTCTCTGATGTTTCAAAAGTTTTTCCGGTCACATCAACACAATCTGCTCAGGCTCCGACTGAAAACTCTCTTCAGATTAACACTGCCTAAATCCTGTACGTTGAGGAAATAAGGTGTTTGCATATGACGCCGTTTCGAAGACGCCGCTAACGCATGCCAGAAGATATTTCGGTTTGGGACATTCATTGCATGCAATATGCCCCAAGGCCTGATAATTTCCTAGCAAGAGGAGTATAAATAAATGCCAGAAATTTCGTCAGCCTAACTGGTTGACTGAGACGCGCAGAAAGCGAATGCTCATACTGCTGCAAGAAAACCATGAAAACAACAGACTGGACCATAGCTGCAAGGTTTGTGAAGAACCTATTTTTTCTTTGTCCTAAAATAATGTAACTCATCTATAAGTACCTTCATGAGCACTACTGTTTATTTTTCAGACTGATTTCTTATATTATTAAGTGTCTCAAATTACTGCAAGACATTATCGAGTTGAGTACATCAGACCTTTAGTAACAGTTGTTGTATATTTTCTTTCTTTAGCGAATCATTATAAGATATCTGTTTTTCAGAAGAATCTCTTTGCGGAGATCTTGATATACTCTCTGTCACCTCACCAAGTGCAATAAGCATTTTACCAGACATGAATTCCAATAAGAATATTACATACGCATTTTGAGTATCTCTCTCTGTCTTTCTCTCTCTCCCTCCGTCTTTCATGTTAATTTAACTAGTGTGAAAATTGCAGCCGTTTCTTCTGAAAGTTACGAAGAATTATAAATGCTCTGAATGAAACTATCTAAAGCTTTACGAGCTCTTGTTACGTCTTGTATAGGCATCTCGCAACAACTTTATATTTTTCTCTCGTGCGGACAGATACGCAGTGGGATGAAGTTTATTTTAGCCAAAGCACGAACTCAACTTGTAGCATCATTTGTGTTTCAGAGCTTGTTTCGAAAGTTCTTATAAAAAAAATCCAAAACAAGTGACCTAATGATCACAAACACATCATTATGGAGTGTTATCTTTTCATGCTTTTGCTGACTCTGCAGGCAAGTGGATAGACAGATCGTCTTTTGGCAACAAGATGTGCGTACTTGGTATTTGAGTCACTTGCATACCTTAGCCTCATGCCAACCGTCAATACATCGGCACAGCAATGATTTAGGCTGCAGGCACTCAAGGCTGACAAGATAGCGCGATTGAGATCGTGTTACCTAAATCTCCGGCGACAGACTCCAATCCCACTCTTCCTCAAATTCGTGCCTACTTCTGCGGACCGAATTTCTTTAATCCGTCCACTTAAGAACTTAAGAATGAATGGAACTTACGGCTAGACGCCATGATGTATGTATGTATGTCTGTATGCATGTCTGTATAAATGTATGTGCGTATGTATGTTATGTGCACATGTATTTATGCAGGTCTTTACACATGTCTTCTCCTTTGAATGACATGTTGGTGTTACTTCGAACGGACTCGCATTAGTCAATTTTGAAAAGCAATTATAAATAACAAGCCTACGATAATCAACGATTCAATTCAACTTTTCATTAGCTTACTCAAAGTTTTGTATACATCTTATTAGATTAGTTTTCCCTTTTGTGTTCAAAAATGCTCCAACGTGGCACCTAATCCTTCTGGTATCCAGGCAATGATGCCAGCAGTGAAGACACTATTTGGAATATGGGAGGGTTATTGGTTTCAACAGAACTTCTTCAAACTGCGAAAACAAAAAGATTTCATTGGCTTAGTACAGCTCGATGCTAAAAACTACGACTTTTCCCCGCGTAATGTGCCCTTAATCTTGCTCTCCTGAGAAGCCTTTGAGAAAGCTAAACAAGAGGCCGGCCGATCCGGCACCAAAACGTGGGCGGGAGTAAATATCGAGAGGGAGGGTTATAGACGCAGATTATTCGTGATGCTAACTGCCCGTCAGCACTCTGACTGGTTCTGAGGAGCACTATGTTCAGCTGTTTGTCTACCCTGGACTGCGGTACTATTGATTAAATATCGAAGCGAGGACACTTGAAACTTTCAAAAGTAAGAACTCAGCACGCCGGAACTTCTTAGTTATAGGTTGTACTATGATATTCACGTGACGTTTGCTGAAAACTTAAAACATCGACGGATCAATAACCACGTTTGTAGCAATTCTCACTTACTTTTATGACAGAGACGTTTGAAAACTTTTCGTGGCGTCCAAAACTAAATATGCGAGCTGGCTTTTTTTGGTAAAACGTTCGGTAAGGGTTGTATGTCATCCTAAGTGCACAAGAGTTGCTTAAAGGCTTCGTTTCATCCGCCTTGTTATGACACAAATATTAATGCTACTTTATGAAAATGTATTCAATATTGTTTAGAATGGACAAGGAGAGCGGCAAACGAGGTCGTCTTGAAACGATGAACGTGGATCATGAATCACCCAAGAGGCGTCGATTTGACGACGACATACCGACTTCAAGATCACTATCGTCATCCCCATCAGAAGCAGATAGGAATCACAACTTCCTCAGCAATTCTGAGCGAGCCATCTCTGACTTTGGATCACACAAGCAATTTCTCAAAGACGTGGACGTCATTCACAACCAGCCGTCGTTTATTTATAAGCGACGACACGACAGATACTTCTCTTACATCGATGCCGGACGGCACACGGAGTCTCCTCATCTTATGTTCTTTGAGAGAGATCACGAGCACGAACAAGGCGTCTGCTATCAACAAACCCATTCCACAACTCAAGAGCATTACACAGAGGTCATGTTCCCGCCACCGCCAACAGATGCCATAGGATCCATCCCGAATGATCCAGCCAAGTCCTCCAACTTCCAGCGAGTGGCAAACTCGTATAACAAGCTAAACACGGCCAGTGGTAGAGATGGGGCTTGCAAGAGCGAGTTCGTCAGCATTCAACAATCTGTGAAGTCGCTGAGTCCCCCAATAAGTTCTAACAGAATAATTGAGCATCGGAATCCTGCTAGTTCGCCTTTAGTGGGTGACGTGGGGCAGATGTATGTCGCAACAGAAGGAGATGACACTGTATCATGTTCAGTGAATGGACTTCTAAACCTGCCTGGCTCCAACGAGAAAAGGTAAGGTCACTGACTGCACACTTAGATACTCACAACTGCACTCATATTTTGCAATAGTTTATTTTGATCCTAATGGCCTTCACAAAAGCTAATGTAAAAGGACTGGGTATTTTACGTAGGTAAGTCCGTAAGCATTTCAGATTAGGTTTACAATAAATACTATATTTGACTTGTTTATATAAGAATGCCAGTCTGCCACACGTTAGAAAAGCGAGAGCGACCTTCAGAACAGCGCCGGATGATGTTTAAGGCGCCTAACTTAAATAAATGTTGCTGAAGACTTGACTGAACGTCAATTAAGCATGGCTGCTTCTGCTACTCAGGTACGAAGTTACTGTTGGCGAGCTGAAGAGGCGTATTGCTGCACCGGAATGCTTGAACAAAGTGGACATGATATCTTACGTGAGATTGGCCAAGCAGTCCGCCCGTGAACTTCTAGAGCGGTATGGCATCAGACCAAAACATCACAGCAGAAAGTCGAAGCATTCCATCCTGTCAAAGATGTGCGAAGCTGAGTGCCAGCAGCTGGCAGAGGGTCTTCAGGATCTCAGCGGTCGGTACTTCCCGAAGGATTGGTTGGCAAGACGTTCGGTGAAGGTTCTGTCTTCGGACATCGATGACGATAAAGTGAAGATCTTGAGACGCCGCTACGAGGAGATCGAAATAGCAAGGTGAGGGTGCAGACTTATCAAGGCCATACTAGATGGCTCACAAATTATTATAATTTGTGTAATATTTTATTTAATTAATGTAGCTATTAGAAAAGACTTCCTTACTTCTTTCGTTGAAGTCGAATTTGGGTGATTTGAGTGAAGGGCCTGGAGCATCTTTAGCAGCCTCTAACTTAATTGACTCACCCACGTTCAGGAACATGCAATGACTCATCAGGTAGATGATCAACATAGTTGGCCTTCTTTAAAAGTTATTTGCTTTCTCTATGCGTTTGTCCATAGGTCAGTCTTATTCGATCTGGGAACATCGATCAACAGCAGTCGTCAAGATAAAGAGATGCAGGTTTTTGACTTAGTCACACACACGTACGGTCTGAAGACCCTGCTTAATCACATCGATCTGATTTCGACAACTTTGGAGGCGCAACTGCGCTATATCTCTTCCCTGTGTCACGGAAACTGAACATTCCGCGCGCCGTTTCAAGCACTGTTGAAAATGGTCACAATATCTGAACAGCGTAAGTTCAGAGCTTTTCTTCTGTCCCGTTAGGATTACGAGAAAAACGTACATAATTCGTAAAGATTCATTTGACAGTCTTTTTTTACCAAGCGCCTCTCTTTTCTTAAGCTTAATCTTTTTTATTAGATTCTAAGTTTTAGGGGAATGCTTTGTTATAACTGGCAACGATAATCAACAGATGATCGAGGAATACGAATCCTCGTATTCCTCATCCTCGTAATTTATTTGATTTGGGTCATTTAGCATTGTCGTACCTCAAAAGGGAGCCAATTATTGATTTGGTCTTTGATCTCAGACCAGACAACAACATGAGCATGCCAAACTTTGAGGTTCATGAAATACTCCCCATTGTCATACGCTGCATATATATATATATATATATATATATATATATATATATATATATATATATATATATATTTCAGTGCGTGCGGACTTTTTTTTTTCATTTATAGGATATTTGATATTTTTTTTTTTCTCGAAGTTGACAAACTTTGACAACGCGATTTGTTTTTAGTTACTTATACAGTTAGTTGCCTTTTTTCATCAACTACTGCAGAAGCATTATTTACTTTGTGTGAATAGTTTCAGTTTACGATAGATATTTGCTTTTTAAGTGACCACCCACACTGATCTTCTAAATATTTCACTCCTTGGTTACCAAATATGCTGAAATATATTGGAAACTGATAGGAAGTTGTATTTTATGGCTTTTGCTTGTTTGTTTTTCATTCATTTGCTTTTACATAGAGCATCCTTGAAGGTGGAAAAGGGTCTTGAAGCTTACTTGTAGCAACTGGCGACTTTTCCGATAAGCCGTAATAAGAATCTTAGAAGGCACGCAAAAGCTTTGCCAAGGCCCAGGAGGTTTCAGGCAAGCATAAACAATTGTTAAAAATAAATTGTGCATACTACAAAGCACGAACCTCCAATTAAACATGCACAAAGGTCTGAGCGAGTGAATAACTTTTTACCTCTTGCTGCCTAGTGCATGTGATTCTTACCGAGAAAGCCCTGGTTCTGACAGCAATTCGACCCCGAAAACAACAACAACAACATAAACACGACACAATTTAATTTTCTCCTGAAGACGACTTTGCCAAATTATCGTGAAGATAAAATGCTGTAGCATGAGTTAGAATAATATTGTAAATCCACTTGCTTGTGACCCTAAAGCCTCTCTGAAGGAGAAGCAACGAGCCTACGTCATTCACGGAGCAATCCGATGTTAAAAACTTGCAGGCAGAGAGCAAGAGTGGTGCAAGTTGTACATATACACCTTATACTATTATTAATTCAAAGGCAGATCTTGAAACAACAGCATAAAACATACTGTAAAGATGTGACTCTATGTGGTGCTTATATTTAACCTTACTTCGAAGTTCGAAATGGCTGATTTTGCTGTATCACTGGCAGTCAACTCATGAGAAATCGAGCCAAAAGCCAACAACAGCATCAAAACGTGAATGGAGAAGCATGCCAATTTACATCTGGTAATTCAGAACCAAGTGGTAAGCGCAGGTTTGAACGTTTAGTGAGATAGGCCACGTTGCCTGCCTGCCTGCCTGCCTGCCTGCCTGACTGACTGACTGACTGACTGACTGCCTGCCTGACTGACTGACTGACTGACTGACTGACTGACTGACTGACTGACTGACTGACTGACTGACGACTGAGTGACTGACTGAATGACTGAATGACTGACTGACTGGATTGCGAAGCAAATCAACGCGCTCAAGGTTATTCACCAATATTCCTCACACAGCGCTTAACTTTCTCAAAACGAAAAAACCAACCAGCGGTATATTTGGATCGGACTTGATGAATGTTGTTGAACACGCCAATAGCATAAATAATTAAAGGTATTGTGAGGCAACCAAGTTGCTAAGGGAACGCAGTAATCTAAATGAGGTTTTATCATCAATTAATCTTGATGCCGGTTTCCTAAGTATCTAAGATGTAATTATTCTATCAAGTAAAAAACAGCATCTATATTAATGACATAAGGTCTACATTAAAGACAACAACTTTAAAAGTTTTCCTTCATCAGATTCTCTATTTCATCCGCATCAGTGAAGCATCGTACGGCTTCCTTAGTTCTGCTTGCCATCCGTGGTTGAAGCCTTGGTCCAAAACCTCATCCTGCAGCAGGTGGATTTGCCTGTGAGCTCATCAAACGTTTGGCAAGCGTCGAATGGTGGGGAGTAGAGGTGCAGGGAGGCTGCGTTGCTCGTTCTGCTGCTATTCTGTACCCGATGAAGGCCAATCTTATCGTGAATATATGCGACTTTATTCGCAGGTAGATAGTTTGTTAGCAGTGGCTTCATCGTGTGCTTGTCCTGGTCTACCTCCGGCCAGCCATAAAGATGCTCCTCTAGATCACCATCCACCACTTTCAGCCAGCAATGCGACCCAGCGTGGTCATGGATGCTGCTCCGTTGATCCTTACCCCAGCACAGCAAGATTAAATTAAACTTGCCGTTACCGGAGTCGACCAAGTTTCTGGTATAGCGGTAGGCATCATATGTGGCATATTCCTTCCAGTCACCGCTGGTGGGGTCGTATGCCTCCATCAACTTCTGCACCTCATCAGTGTTGGCTTCATCGGCTGAAAACAGATCGTGTAGTTTTGCTACGAGCTCCGACAAAGTCATGGCGTCCAAGGAGTTTCCACCCACCATGTCGCAGACTTATTTCCTACTTTCCTGCTACTGTTTGTGCAACTTCTAAGAAGATTCCAGATCAAACTTGCTTTGATTTGAAGAGTATAATGCCTATTCAGACTAGTCTATGGACCATAAATATTTCATTTTCTTGCAGCTAGCATGGCACTCGTCATGCGCTATCGACGGTCCAATTTGGTGACGCACCGCATATTCGTTTCCTAAGCGATTATGAAGCTCCTTTTACTGTAAATTCTTTATTTAGCCCAAGTAGGTGGTTTCTTCATATTTACGTACTATCATTTCATCTTGCATCAGCTTATCCTATTATGTACTCGTCCTACTAGATAGTCGTAAGTTTTGGTCAGAACTTGTAATTTACGTACAATTTACTAGTAATCGCTTTGGACGTTTTAGAGTTATTTTCTCTAGATAATTTCATATACAAGCAGAGGTGTAAAAGCTCAATGGCGATCTTCAAGCAGGAAAACATATCTTGCCCGTTTCTGAATAGCTTCCTACCTATCAGTAATTTTCACTGATTAAGGATTTTGCAAGGTCTCTCTCTCGCCCTCTCTCTCTCACACACACTCTCTCTCTTCTCTTACACTCTCTTGTGAGCCATTATTATGCACAAGAACGCTTGCAATTTAAATCAGATATGACGAATTCGAAAAGATTTAAACGTAAAAAATTTTCTTTCTATAAATTCGTTTTCTCCGCAGCTTGATCTAAAGCTTCCCGATATCAAACGGACGTTTTCAGATCGCCAAATGCTTATGCATCTATATCTATATCTATCTATCTATCTATCTATCTATGTATCTATCTATCTATCTATCTATCTATCTATCTATCTATCTATCTATCT
>QQSS02177010.1:0-14847 GCA_003687565.2 Craspedacusta sowerbii
CTATCTATCTATCTATCTATCTATCTATCTATCTATCTATCTATCTATCTATCTATCTATCTATCTATCTACCTGTCAATCTACCTATCTATCTATCTTTCGGACTTGAAAGGAAAGATATCATCATTGAGCCCCATTATCAGGATTTAGCTCATAAAGCCAGAGCAGTATGTTTAGTTCTGTCAATATATTTGTTTTTCCTTATTTTTCCGCTAGTTTGAATTAGTTTCTTTTGTTTCTTAAGTAAATATATGACGCTGAGTAACTCGTGCCGAAGTGCGTGACGCCGGAGGAAGCTCGCCTGAATATGTGGATGCGGATAATATAACAGTTGCATATGATATATCATTGTATAATAATGTTAATATATCGGCTGCAGTATCACCTGGCGAAAGAAAGCATGCCATCCCCGCCGGAGTGCGGGTCACCTTGATACTTTTGGGTTCGCTTCTAGATTAGGGTGGACATCTCCAATAACAACAACAACAATTTATTATCTTAGTAAATGCGTAAAAAAGAAGGCAACAGTTAAGCTAAATACACCACTCACATTCACAAAAAAATAAAGTAGAGATGGTTAAGATATAAATTATCAGCTGGTGTGCCCTTATTCTGGGCTACGCATTTATTAAGGGGAAGTCATCCTCTTAGCCGATTGAGGTTGCCACTCTATCATGAGCTCTAATAATAGCCATATAGAATATACAATTTTTAATGGAGTTCTTACGTTGGTTAAGTAACGAAGTCAGTTTGTATGTTAGTTGCAATTCATCGAAAAACAGAGATATAAAATTAATCCATGACCCATTTTGAACGTACACATTAAACACGAAGACTAGTTTAACTATAAAGGTAGATCGGGTGAACAATATCAGAAACATATATTCAAAAAGTCGCTCTTAAGTTGATAAGTATTATTCTACTTAGACCCAAACAATTACCTTATGGTAATGGAAACATGGAAACGAAAACATAGTCTATCGTTTGTTTTAGGGATTTTTTTTCTCGAAATGCTGCCTTGTCACCACTACGTAAAAATGTTTCCTTAAAAAATGAACTTGCGTTTTCAATTAGGGCTCGGCATTGTTCTTTACGTTGTTCTCGTTGTTCTCTGTTTTTGTCCGTTGGAAAGCGTGGAAAAATCTGTAATCTCTAAAAAAAATGGTAGTGTTTGATCAAACAAGAGCCCTTCCAAGCCCAGCTGGTCCAATCACATAGAAATAGATGCCAATTCGGTTTTAGCTTCTATTACTTCAGAACCCTGTAGTCTGGATAAAAATAACTTGAAAACAGTAGTCTATGTTGCATCGACGATTTAGGTGCTTTTTATTATGTTTTTCTGCTGAATGACCGAATTGTACGAAAGGTCCGGATTTGCCGGAAAAGCTGCTTGCGCGGCGTAGGTAAAATAATGCATTATTAACAATCTTCCTGCAAGGTTCGGTTTGTTAACTGCATGATGTATGAGGTCTACAACAATGAGCGCTATTTCATGTACCTGAGGCATTGCTTGTAGTCGTCAAAGCATGGCGGACCAAAAGTTGTCACTTCTGGCGTCAGAAGTTAAATTGGCGCAGCATAACACAGACCTTGATGAAACTCCAGAATTGCCTCGCAAAGTTACTTCGGGTGAAAGAATTCTTAGCGACGAGCATCCGTGTGAGCTTTTTGCCGCAGCTAAAGGTGAATTTACTTTGACTTTCCATGTTCGACGAAATGCAGTCAAATAACTCTTGACTTGGTGCACCAAAGACTCTGAGTTTTACTTCAGAGCACCGTGTCACATGCCCCAACCTTGTCAGAGTCCAATAGATAAGAGACGTAAGACGGGCTTAATTAATTTAAATTTGGATTTTGACTTGCGAAAGCAACACAAAATTTATTATTGCCATCCTAAAGCCTGTTCTCATGGTGTCATGGAATTCGGAATCCATGTGTTTACTAACCATATGGCTGAATACACAGCATGCCACTTAGCCTAATTGAAGTTTTGAGGAGCCTCTCCTCCAAATTCTTTAAATTTGCTCCTGGATTTGATAAAATGTTGCATCTTTTAACCACTTATGTACGGAAAATACTTGATATGCTGTCTTGCTGGTTTTTCTCTTGTGTGACATGCTTGCCACTTCTTGCAGTGGTGTAGATATTGGGTTTGTGAAGCATCTTTTGTTGAACATTATCTGCAGAACTACAAGGAATCCTGAAAGCTTGCTAAATATGAATTAACTCTCAGCCATGCAAAGCATTCAGAATTTGTGTTTCATGCAAGTCCCTCTTTTTATGTTGTAGCCTCTGTAAGTAAATTGGAAACATTACAAAAATCTGTGAAATGCACCTGTAGTCTGAGCATAAAACCAATATCAATTAGGTCTATCTGCTGATGTGCTTAATCCACAGTTTAAGGTTTAATCCATAATTGTAAATCATCGTCTTTGCTGTAGGCAGTAGGCCTAATTGTGATGCTATCAAAACATGTTATGCTAGGGGCCATCTGGATATGGTTGGGCTTGATTTTTTCATAATGCATTTACTATTCAGGGCAGCTATTGATCATATTGTGTTTTATTGAATTAACAGCTAAATGGCCAACAATTCCAATACTCAAAGAGTGGTGTGTATTGTTTACCTAGTGAAGGTATTGCTCCAAGATATCTTTTAATGTTTTTTTTCTTGATGTTTTAGAATTGGTCTGTTGCTTGTTTTTGGAATTGTTTAACTTGTTCTATCTCTTTTCTGCAGGCGATATTAAGGTATCCATTCAAGGTGACCGGACTCGAAAGACCGCGACGATTGTGACGCTGCACGATATTGGTCAAAACCATTCATCCTGTTTTCAGTCATTCTTCTGTTTTCACCAGTTCAAACCCTTGCTTGATAAGTTCACCGTTTACCACTTGAATTTTCCTGGCCAGCACGAAAATGCAGATGAACTTCCATTAGTAGGTTACCTATTAGCTGATCCTGAATTTGTGTATGCCAATGCTTTTTTTCTTATAAGTGTCGGGCTGTAGAACCTGTTTCATGAAAGTTCCAACAGCTTTCTCCATCTTGTTCTAGTTTTCAACCGTGATTTGTGCTAGTCTTGCTGTAAGTGCACAAAGCACAGGAAGATCTTTGGCCTGCGTCTTAATTATTATCTTGTCGTTATTTAGCTTCCAAAGTTGTGTATGATACTGGTATTTGGTCTTCGCTTTTCGAACTTAGGATTATGTATACCCAACCATGCAAGAAATAGCTGAAATGGTGGAGGAGGTCGTGAATTACTATGGGCTAAAAAACATCATCTGCTTTGGTGTTGGAGCGGGAGCCAATGTTTTTACGAGGCTGGCTTTGAAGAATCCAACTCTAGTTGAGTGTCTTATCTTGGTCAATGGTACAGTCACACAGTCAACTTGGTCAGAGTGGGGATATGAAAAAGTAATTATGCTGGACTTACGTTTTTCGGAATCAGTCATCCTCTAGTACTTATAATGCACTTTTCTGCATACAACATATGTAGGCATATGGTATGAGATTGAAAAGGCATGCTTTTGTAGTGGTTTGTTTGCTTTTGATTCTAGTTCTGTGGGCCTTACTGCTGAGTAAAGAGTTTGTTTTTCCAGCATTAGCCTAGCCATTTTTGAGTCGGGGGCTATCTATAGCGGAAAAGTGTGTGCGTTCGATTATTTTACGAGCTAAGTCACGAAGATAGATAATTTTTGCTGTTACCTGCACTAGTCTAGTATCAGGCAGTGGCTTCTCTTATGTCTTTAAAGATGACCAGCCACCATCTTAAAACCAAAGGAATGACGCAGTTTTGCCAGGACTACTTGCTTTGGCATTACTTCGGAAGAATCGACGAGCGAACGAACCAAGATTTGGTGGGTCTCGTTCGCGATCAGTTGAACCGCGTCAAGCATCCGCGCAACCTGGCCCTGTTCATCGAGTCGTACGCCTGGCGTTCCGCCATTCGACTTCTGCGGCCCGTGCCTGGAACGCCACCCGTGGACACACTGAAAAGCGGTGTTCTGCTAATGTGTGGCGCTCGTTCCCCTATGGTGGATGACACCGTGGACATGAACTCAAAGCTCGATCCAAGCAACTCGTCCTGGATGAAGATTGACGATGCTTCGACTTTAGTCTTGGAAGAACAACCAACTGTGGTTAGCAATGCAATAATCAATTTTCTCCAGGGATATGGTCATGGTAAGTTTACTTTGTTTGAAAACTAATTTTAAAAAAATAGATCTTTGCATGCAAATCCTAGTCCTCGAAAAAAAAAACCTTTCTAATGCGGCGTGTACGTAGCTATGGGTTAATATGATATTGCTAGTAAACTCGTACCAACCATATATAATATTCTTCGATATGAAAATCCATTGCAATTTATTAATTCCCACCATGGAAGCTTAACACATTAGGCGGAGTCCTCTTATATTATCCTGTCGTAAGTCATAGGCTTTCTCCTCTTGATTAAGTGCTGATTAGCAGTGGGTGGTCCTGCATTTTGATAGACTTCTGGTGTATTTGCGTTCTTGGCCACGGGCATGCATGAAACGATCAAGCGCGCTTGTGCACACACCTACGTACACCCGCCAGGGACACCCTGCAGTGCGTAGCTGCATTTATGCAACTTGTGCACGCAGATCCGCCCTGACATTCTAAATTTGTATTTCAGCTTTGAAGGTTCGCGCCCCGGCTCTGTCGTTTTCGTCGCCTGATGAGATCTGCCCGGCCCCTCCAGTTTGTTAACATGCGTCAACGCTTACGAGTTACTGGACGGGGGACACATTGAATGGGAAGATTTTTTTTTTTGAAATGCAAGTCGATGTTTACCTGTGATATAGTAGCGAAAACTCGAGCAAAAGTTCCACTTGCCTTCTTGCCGACGTCGCAGGTGGCGCTGAGGCCAATTATAGATTTTGTTGTTGTTTAATATCTTTTCTTTATCTTTTCCATACATTGGTTTCTCGCCGCATTATATTGTAAATAGAGAGGTCGAGCAGGTAAAAGACGCCTTCGTTGTAAATGTGTTGTATAAAATGGTGTTAATGACGTGTAGGAGCTTTGTCAATGTCCTATAAAGCTGCCACGGATACGTGTCATCCCCTTGTCAACCCCTTGTCTACCCATCGCTTTTTTATGGTCCATCGTTTCATATGGTAAATATAATATTTCCTCGTTGGACTCAGACGATAATTAGGCAATCTGATGCCGGAGATTTCATCACCGTCCTGGAGATGTCGGTGTTTCTATGTGTGTGTGTGCGTGTGTGTGTTCGTGTGTGTAATTCTGCAGTGCATAGCCTTGCGTAAAGCACTTGGATTAGGCTTGAATTCTCACAGAAAATAAGTGCGGGATTTTCTATTTTGTTTCCACTCTCAGAGTGCGTTGTTTGCAGCTGCGTAGCTTATAGCACGTTTGGTCTATTAAATTTCTGTATTAGCCGTGTGTTTTTCCTGTTTGCGTGCAGATGTCGGGCTTAGTAAGCCTTATTTCGCATGTTTTAGTAAGTAACAATCCAATCTTCCAAATATATTTAGCATATGCATAGGGTTAGTAGTAGACATTCAAGTATAACTAAGAAACTTTCTTTTGGCGTTTTATAGCGTTGTTTGTTGTGTGCAGCTTCGTGGATTCAATGATTTGAAATGTTCAAAAGGTGCACGTGATTCTTGCTGAGCGTAAAAGGATCGACATTTTTTTTTTGTTGTTTTGTTTTTTGTTTTTGAATCTATAGTGGGAGCTGTATTTCTTGCAAAATCCGGATTTCTTTCGATATTGCGCCAGTCTTAAATTTTTTTGGTAACTTGGTGTTTGTGTAGCGATATGCTTATTTCTTGTGTCGACAGCGCAATTTTATTGTAAGAAGACAGATCTAGCGTAGGGAGAATTTCATGGAGTTATTTATTTATATTGCGTGTCATAATGTGGTGGTTTATTTCGCTTTTTTATGTTTGTAGTCTTCTGGAATGTAGTTAAAACTGGTATTGTTAGAAGATCTTTAAGCTGTGATCAATCGCGAATTTTCATGTTCTTCCTTTGGCGAAATAAAGAATATTTATTGTAGTTTAAATTTTCCCGGAGCAGCAAGGGACTTAAATTTGATCCTTGGAAAAGTCATATCAGACCTCTGAGTCTCGGGGTCCTTATCGTCTATCGTAGCGAATTTTTTTTATTTTGTTTTTTTTTTTTTTTTTTTTGTTTTTGCCTGGTAGGTAGGACTTGATCCTTTCTAGCCATGTTTCTCTTATACCATTTGTATATACATCTTGTCTTAGAGTATAGTTTGTATGACGGATTTCGAAGGCCCTTTGAACGTCAGGGAATAGTTCTCCCACAAAATTTCCATTGTCTGGAGCAGGGGTCACCAAACTACGGCCCGCGGGCCGCATCCGGCCTGCGAGGCCTATAACTCTGGCCTGCGGGCGCCTTGATCAACCCAAAGAAGAGAGGGAAAACTTTCAATACGTTGTATTCTGAGAGGCTAACTAATTTCAGGAATAATGCTTTGGTTCCCTAAACCCACATCAGATGCGGGTGGATCGAGTACACAGATAAAGCATCTGTTTGGATTCTACTTTGACCTTGTCCCGATATCCGGCTCCCGACCTGTAGTGCGTTCGTAAATGTGGCCCTCGGGCTAAAAAGTTTGGAGAGCCCTGCCATGATCAAGAGTGTCTCTGCTTCAATCCGCAAGGTTTAATAATGCATGCCAGGTAATAGTACAGATTGCCAATAACGACCTTAAGGAAAGTAGCTTCCTTGTGAAAGTAGCTCAATTGGAGTTAACTTTCTGTTTGTATTATTAATTAGTTTCGTATGCGTACTTTCTGTTTATGTTTCAGTTGCTAAGCTATTATTTATCAGTTTACTTAATTTGCGTGTTATTTGTGTGGGTTCATTTGTTTGTTTCTATATCGAGTATATAAACGGTACGAGTTAAACATTTCAAGATCAAAAGTGACGGGTGGTGAACAACAAATATTCTACAGCAAGAGTTTCATCTTTCTTCTACAACGAGCACAAGACTGCTCCTACGGTGGTTTAGTCTCTGCATTCATTCTACTCGAGCCTGCACATTTTCCTATATAAAGTTTTGGTGCCATGACCAGTGCCGTGACGAGCCATTGACGGGAAAACAATCCGTTATTTTGCTTGGAGATGGAACTACTCAACAGTTCTGACCATGATGCGAATGACTAGCTAGTGGTATCCTTAAGCCAATTGCTAGATTGTACCAAGTGTACGATTGGTGTCTGTTCATTCTGTAATTTACTATTTGAGACGCAGGGATGAAAATGATGGGCTGTTATGCAAGCTACCACTACTTATCTTGAAATGCATTGATGCACATGGTAGGGAGGGACGTATTCGCAGCTGCCAGCATGTTTAAAAGCTGCAAGTACGCGAGAGAAATTCTATCACCATGCGGATCTACAGCGGAACTTTAAGCCTTGGTTTGTTTTTTTTTTTTTTGTTTTTTTTGCAAGCAACAGGAAGCGCTTGCGATAAATCTAAAGCAGCTGGCATGACAGAGAAAAACACATCAATCATTCATAATACTTGTTGCCGTTGCGAGCGAAATGGCTTGT
Organism: Craspedacusta sowerbii; assembly: GCA_003687565.2. Classification (NCBI taxonomy): domain Eukaryota; kingdom Metazoa; phylum Cnidaria; class Hydrozoa; order Limnomedusae; family Olindiidae; genus Craspedacusta; species Craspedacusta sowerbii. The sequence goes on from QQSS02177010.1 coordinate 7,575, forward strand.
CACCAACGAAAATTTTGCTTTTTTTTAATTTTTTTATCTCGATTTGCTTCCCATCCACCGTACGTATGCACCTAGATGTACTTTAATGTGCGAGTATGGTGACGAATCATGTAAGTACCCCATGGCAGAGCATTACAGGGTGTAAAAAGTTATTGGAGACTTCGTAACATGCTTGTACAGTTTTCCTGTGTTCATGTTAGGCTCTAGGTTTTCCAATCTGTCGTTTAGCTTTAAGTCCGTTACTTTTGAGCAGAAGATTAAATAAATGCAGCCTTAAAGATTTCATGCTTCTTTGGAGGATAAGAAGTAAGCTGGAAAGAGAAAAATTAAGAATTGCTTATGATGAAGGCAAGCTGCCGCTTGGAACTTTTGATTGGCTGTTCATGAACGCATATGTGCTGCACCCCCTGGGGCGGTCTTACAATATATTGACTGATTGTTCGAAGAAGCAAGGGACTGAAATACGTCGTTATAGCCCAATCACCCAATGGAGCTCGAGTATCAAAGCTCGTACTAGACCATTTTCTTGTCCGTATTAAAAATCAGCTGGGAAGGGAGTAGGTTCGTAATTAAGAGGGCGCACCACGGTTGGTGCAGAAAGTACAGAAAGTTTAAAAATTATGACCCTCTAGAATACCTAGAACACGTTCTTTAAGATCGTGCTGTAAGTCGACTTCATACGTGGGAAAGGAAAGAAAAAATATGAAGTCAATTAAAATGTTTTTGTTCTCAAGCAAGCACCACCTATTACATTATAAAATTGATACAATACTAAATGCAAAGCGAAACAAAGAAAGCTCGTAAGGCAATGTTTATCCCCAGTAACTCTTAGCCTTAATGACCGAAAAAGACTGTTCGAGTTTTAATGACACATCAAAGTTATTTTAAGTATTTGAGTATGTTCTTTCACTACTAAGCTTAAATTTGTGTATGAAATGTTTCCTTGTGTGTCTGAAGAACTAGCAGGTTTCAGGTTACCAATGTTGTCGATCGATGATTAGGATTCACTCATTTCTTATCACAGACCCTTTTATTAAAAGAATCAACGAGAAGATAACTATCTGGAACGTTCTTCACCTCATTCCTTCGGTTTCAGTACTGCCATCAGCATCGGTCAATTCGAGGGGTTCCTTAAAACAGTTAAGCAGTTGATGGCTTTGATGGCAATGTTGCACATAAAAATCGTATCCCACTTTGATTCGAGTTGAGTGCGTGCTCAAATTTGCGAGTCACTAGCGAATGGTGCGCTCGGCACTTCGTCGCTGGTTTACGTTCTTAAAGTCGATCAAGAGGGACGGATTTTTGATTAACTTGTGCCGGTTTGGTAAGCCCGCTAGGGTAAGCGCAGTTTCGCCAATTTTGGGGTGCGAAGCGCACTTCCAGACGCTACCAAGTGCGCAAAAGTCTTGTTCGACGAGTCAGAAACCCTGCTTACATAGCGTTCAGGTACAAGCTAGCTCAAGGTGCTTGAACCCAACGTACCTCGGATGGCAGCGCAAAACATATTGCTTGGTAAGCAGCTCCCAGGCGCAGACGTTCGACTATGACGCTTGGCTCCGACTGTCAAAGCCTGTTGCCCGATGTCCATCCGGTGGCTGCTCGTAAGGCAGTGCTTTTGACGGCTTTCCATCCAGTTAATTTTTGAACGGTGCCATCGCCATTGTAGCCTTTTGCTGAACCGAACATGTTTATCCTGTGTCTGTTGCGTGGTTGCTTGTTAACGCCCCTAATTCGTGGCGCTTGAGGTAGGATCTTCTACAGTAGCGGGATTTTATTATCGACTGGCCCGGTCCAGGTATGATCTAAGCCTTCGGAGCACTATGTTACTACTACAACTACGTCAAAAGCTGAGGTTTTAGTCTTTCTAAAATCTAGCAGCGCACGTGGTCCGTTTAGTATACCAACAGATTACTTAAAAGTCGGGTCCAGTTACTTGACTTCGCCAGTTTCGCATGTTATTAATGAATCTTTATTCAAGGCATTTTTCCCACAAATCTTCAAGGTTGCAAAGAAAACAGCAATTTTAAAGTCAGGTTTAAGTGACGAATAAAGTAGGTATATACCTATGTCACTGCGCTCTAATATCAGCAAAGTCATCGAGAAGTGCAAGCGTTACCGCCTTTGCCATTCAGAATACGTTCATCGTGCGATAACCGTCGACGTTTCTTTGAAATGTCAATATTCACTTACAGACGCTACGACCGTATGTATGCTCAGACACTCTGTCATATCTGAACTCAGATCCGCTTTGATGGTTTGGACGGGCGCTTTACTCGAAACTAAGAGGACGTTTTCCCAATAAGCCGGTAGCACAATCTACATCACTAACCCGACACAGACTGTGGAGTCTTAGTGCAAGTCACGACAAGAAGGCGTCTTAAACAAAATTTTCTTAATAAGTTGCTTTCGATGCTGTAAAGCTAACTCATGCATCATAAGAGATCATTCGTCTGCTTGCCCTTCGTAAAAGGCCACGCTAGTACTGTCACTATAAATCGCTCAGCATCTTAATCCAAAGCCAGGAATTTTTTTTTAGTAGTTGCCACCTGTAATTGAGTTACGGACTGTGTGTTGTGAAGAGAGACTTGCGAATAAGTCTGCCTTGGGTTGTGTTCTTTCTTAACTTTCTTACCTTTCTTACCTTTACCCTACCCTTTACCTACCCTATCTTTCTTACCTTACCTTACCTTCTTAACTTTCTTAACTTAACTTTCTTTCTTTTTTAGACTTTACGCCCGACTCAATCTTTCCAAGTTACAAACGATAAACAATAGACGAGACCGATATTTCAATATTTTTCATGTTTATCGTAAGTTCAATCCGGCTGTCGTAAGTCCACATACCCGACTCGTATATCCGCACACCAAAGCTATCTTCGCGGATGGCTATAAAACATGGAAGGCCTCGAGGCCGTACATTCATTACTGCTTCGAGTATAACTATTTACAGAGTCTCTGTTATAATGATCATACAACATCGTGCATACCATGGCCGTGGACGGCATCTGATCGGATGCAACTGTCAGAGGAATTCTTCTTCATGGGCCAATCCTGACACCGCGGCTAGTTCTGGCTCTTTGAAAGGGGTGTCTTCCGAGGCTGACTTACGTGAGCTTGAGTGCCGCATTGTCCGAGAGATTTTGATATCCTTAAATAAATCTGGTGGCATTGCAGCATGTGTATTCGTAACAGAAATCAAAGTCCGCCATGCAGTCGCCGTTGTTGTGTTTTGCAAGCGATAGCAAGACACTGTTGAGAACGTGGAGAATTAACGAACCACTACGCAGCATCAAGGGAGCAGATTGAAATTTTCAAATGTATCCGATTAGGTCAAACGACTAATACGTTATCTTTGCTCTTGTCACCAACAGACAACAGAGTTTCTGCTGATATTATTGACATTTGAAAGCTATTCGAACGTGATGATTTAAGTGCACGCAATAGATTAGGAAATAACACCAAAAGTATTGATAATTACGTATTGAGAAGCAAACTTAAAATATATGACCACCGCGTAGGCGCTTTAAGCAAGGTGAGACTTTCGAAGTGAAACTAGCTTTAGGAAGTGAGCAGCATTTAGCTTGTTATGCAGGAGAGCTGCCCCGGCGTCCAAATACGTGCAAATGTAAATAGTCAATTCTGGTCAAGACGTACCATGTAGTGTAGTATCCACACTATCTGACGAACCGACACCATTTCAAGAGGAATGTTTACCTGCTTTTACTGTAGCCCTTACTGCTTTATTCATCTCAGCTCATTTGCTACCAGCTTTCATATGGAATCAGTCCGAAGGTAATGGTGAGCGTTCTTCCGACTGAATACTTCTCAACAGGAAATCACGATTGTTTTGTTGAGTTGCACTGCCATCTTACGTACGTGCAACATCTATCTTTCCCGCATATTCAGTTGTTCACATAGCCATATTGTTTCACCTGATGTCGACGGGTACAAATGTGTTCTTTGGCCTGCGCGTTTCTGGTAGTGCGCCCGAATGGTTTCGCAGACTGCAGAGGATGTACTAATGCAGTTGTTCGCAATACAATGTTTGACGATCTTCATAATCAATGGGCTTGTTTATGCTCTGCTGAGTTCGATATCCTACATCCACTCTTCATAGTTGCTTGCTTCTTTGATAACGCCCCGAGCGCACCAATCGAGAAGTTGAGAACGGAAACCGATGCTATTGCAATTGTTGTATTTTCTCCGGGAATTTTTCGAAATATTCTTCTCTAGGCCAACAGTAAGCTCCACCACCAAACCAGGATCTTCCTGTACAGCTATAAGATCAGGAGAAAGCTGGTCTCCTGATATCATAGACTGTGATGAGAACACTGTTCCAACTAGAGCTGCCTACACTGTTAGGTTTTGAATGGCAGCTATGACTCGAGCAAAGTTTATTAAGACAGAATTGCGCCTCCATGTTATCTGCCATCTTTGAGTGCTGCTGAGTAAGCACGAACTACATGACCGAGTGTTTTGCTGGTCTGGGCAGCAGTCACATATCAAATCCTGTACAAAGAAATACTCGATGCTTAGTGGATTTGTCTACCCGTCATGCTTGTCGTACATGACTATGCGAAGAAGGTTATCCAGAGCATGGTGCTGTCAACTGATGAATTTGGGTTCGGGTAACCTTTCTCCTCGATCATTTGGTACAACCAAACAGCTACCCCTGTCTTCTAGCTGACATTCAAATTTGCTGTGTCGCCAACAATGGAGGATACCCACAGGTTGAACTTCTTGAACATGTCCGAGGACCTTCTGCGATTGTTTGAGATTTCCTATCGTTCAACCTGAGCGCAGTCAACACAAATGCCTTTGCTTCAATCTCGAGGACCAAGATCTGATTCAAAGTCCTCGATGAGTCTTCCGTCAAAGTGCATGCTTCCCATCTTCTGGCGAAGGGCGTTCACCAAGTGCCTCTTCAACTGAGCAACTTCTGTATTGATAGTCTGGTGGGTTGCTGACTGATATAGGATCTGCATTTCAATTTCCTCACTGGAAAGCTGACGGTATATATTTGTTACCTTTTGTGACGACAGCATTGAGCTTGTAGCAAAGCGTAGTAGAACCAGTAGAATAGCTAACCTGAAGCTTGCAGTTTGCACTCATTATCGTTGAATCTCCAGTCACCGTTCGCAAAAGTAATGTCAAACAGTTCATTAAATCAATCAAGGCTTTGTTTTTTTTCTTGCAGCATTCATAGTCTTTCAGAAGGAGTGTGTTTCGAACGAATAGCCTGATGAGACACATGAGGGAAGTCCAACTTTTTCGCAAAAGCACTTTCTCCCTGATGAAGAAACAATTACATTATTGTCTTTGTTAACTGCTCGATCCGCATTTGTCAAACTGTGACAATTACCCGTAAAGAATTTACTTTTCGTTGAGGCATCTACTTTGTTAGGTTATGGTAACTGACTCCTGTCTGCCATCATGTGCCTCTCATTCCTGCTTGTTGATATTACCTTCAGCGGTAGATTGTAAATAGAGCTCATGAAGGTTGGAAACCTCGATCTGATGAGCTCCGACTATGAGGATAGCTTGACAATTGTTCAACTCTTAATTAGTTTGCGCAACATTCTAGTCTACTAAACCTTCGCGTTTTATAAGCTTTCTTTTGTTACACATTTATGGAGAAAATAAATTCTTCTTCTTCTTCTTTTTGTTCCATCCAGATTGTTATGGCCGCTAAGACTCCCTCAAAGTTCGGGTTGTATCTCCAGGTATGCCTTCCATCTTTCAGTGATGCTAGAAGTGTCATGCGAATAGGCAGAGGGTTGCTTACATATCTCATCGCAAAATTTGATATATTACTTGGTACGCGTTCCAAGACAAGTTACCAGCTGTTAGCGCTGCTGGGAAGGACCGAAGTACCAAATAGATTTGATAACAATCAACTGCACGAAATTTTGTCTATGATTCAGTTTTCCGTCATGGATCGTATTTCCTAAACGACCTGCTTTGTTGATGTGTACTTATGAGTGTAAATGTTTTTGCCACTGCTCGTGGAGTGGTGGATATGGGCGATGTCTTTTTTTAGTGAATGCTTCCAGCCGCTTCTTAACGAGACTTGGCACTCGAGGTTCCACACACAGGTATATCTAACCAAAGGCAGAGGGACCTTGTAGATTGTTTTATCCACAGCCTGCTTTACTCATGTCTGGGAACGGTTGGATATAGTCATGTCCTAGCTTAATTGGACATGACATACTTCTGGTATAGCTTAATGATGAATCGCGCATGTAATGGGAGGTGCGAAATGGATAATCTATTATTGGACTTGTGTCTCTCGCTTGTCATTTTGAAGTAAAATATCTATCCAACTAATAGAAGGATTCGTCAATGTCAACAGTACGAATGCAGCAGACCTGGTTTATTTGCTTTACTTCCGTCCCCAACCATCTTAGGCACCTTCTCGCAAATGCGTTTTATAAGAGTTCGACTTGCTGAATCAAAACTAGTGGCTGCAGCGTGCGACGTTAGCAAAGTTCAGCCAGTGGCGATTAGCGAATAGTTCGGAGAAAATAGAAGGGAGTACGACCTGTCTCGTGCTGCTCCTTGAGAACCAGATGGAATTGAATTAGCACGAGCACAGATGTCCACGCTGATAATGCAACTTACCAAAGCGTGGCTTCGTACTTTTGAGTTTCTAGACACACCACTTCCGGTACCATGTATTGCGTCCAACAAAAACACGTCCTTCTCGTGCAGCAACATACGTCTTACTGCTTCCTTGTGTCCTAACAAACAGCATACAAATTAAACAGATTAAATTGGGCAGCGCAGCTACAGACTATAAAACAACATGGCTAGAAATCCGGATGTCAGATGTATTGGTTAACGGAATTCATTCTCGTCTCGAAATATGCGGACTCACACATGAAACCATTAAGAAAGGTTTTAGTTGATACAGCTGCGCCTAATTTTCCGGACAGAGACGTAAGGATTTCAGAGATTTCTTGGGAAGTATGGCGATATGTGATATGGCTTACCTCTTTAATGCCATTTTTTTTTAGGTCTAGAAGAGTGATTTTTAGAATTCGGTGTTAAATCCTTTCTTGGTAAATGACATGAGTCATTGACCTAATATTTTCAGTAGGTCCTACGAAACGGGCCTTATATAGAATAATAGTAATTCTAATAAAGAATTAGTTATAATGGCAATAATAATAGCAATAATGATAATAACAATGTTAGTAATAATAATAATGATAATAATAATAATAATAATAATAATAATAATAATAATAATAATAATAATAATAATAATAATA
>QQSS02177021.1:0-14846 GCA_003687565.2 Craspedacusta sowerbii
GTGACAGTCTAGACCAGTACAATACATGTATAAATATTGTACGAGTGTTCAAAGCAGAATACATTTGAGGTTTGAAATTATTATTATTATTATTATTATTAATAATATTAATACTAATGTTAATATTATTATGGCGGCTCCTGTTACAGCATCGCGGTTAATGCGAGGCAAATAACGTGGTATTTTGAAAGTAAATTTACGTTGTGAATAGGAAAGCTAATCTACAAGGAAGTCCTCTAATTGTGGCATATTTGTCATTGATAATCTTTCTTATTTTGGTGTGATACTTGCAGCATTCACAGAGTTCTCATTTTTGTTCGTTGTCAATGCAATACCACATTGAATCCGTGAAAGGTGTATCAACTGGCACGCTTCATTTAATTCTTGCAAATTTAATTAATTTAATTCTTGCAAATTTTCTCCATTCCGCCATGTTTGACTTCTTGCTAGGATACGAAAGTTCATGGACTTTGAGGCGAAAGATATAGTCGGTGCCAGCGCGTACGAGTTCTACCATCTTGGGGACATGCCTGCGATTCAGGAAGCGCATTCACACTGTAGGTTACTTACAACATCCCTTTCTGTATATTATACTTACACTGCATGTTTTCATCTACTTCGTAAACTTTTTGTTTGTCCAGTGTAATTCATTTCCATCATTTGTGTTTTTTTCAACAAGAATGTGAAGGATTATTGAATTCGTTTTTATTTTCTAATGTTTTTTTTTCTGTTGATTTTGTTTTTTATTTTTTGGTTACTAACTTGTTCCTCGACAACCCATTCTTTCTATTGTATTTGATGTTTGGATAAGACTTTTTGCTAATCATGATCTCTGTTTATATGCGTTCGAAACTCTTAACGGTTCTAATGCCGCAATCGGTAATAATGTTTCTGTCCTTATATTTCTCTGATGGCAATTCAAACTTTGAATCAATTTGAATCTTTTTTTAATATTTGAGTTTTTTAAACCATCGAATTGCGTTCTTCCTTTTTAAGTGTTTGTAAACCAGCCTCTCCGACTTATATACTCGTTAGACGTGCGTCATGCAGTAGCATTATACCAATGTCTGTTATGGATCACTCTACATGGCTCTGCTTGCTATGTTTCAGATTGATTTTTCGATCGATGCACGAATATTATGAAGCTGGCCGGTTAATGTTTAAATGTCTGTAATATTACCAAAGAATCAGAGATGTTTCAATTGAACAATTTTATAATTTTAAGCGGATTGTATGATTTAATAGTCGTGATGGACTTACAATTTGGCAATGTTGTCACGAATACGCAGGCGTTCAGAAAGGTCAAGTGTTGACGAGGGCATATCGATGGATGGATAAAAATGGAGGTTGGGTTTGGATGCAAACTGTCGCCTCAATCATCAAGCGCAGCTCAAGGCTCGGGGAGCAATCTCAAATTCTGTGCATCAACTACGTGTGCAGGTAATTCTGTTTTTCTTTTGCTTATGTTCCCATACCGTAGAGTTACCGTTTACTCCTCAATCTGCGATTTATCATGCCGCGAAGTTCAATATGGCTGCGGCTGTCCGTCAGGATACTTGACTTAATTCCCTTCTTTTATTTTTTTTATGTCAAAAAAAAAATCAATTGCTTGAGGATTGCTCGAGCTTGTTAAGGAAAGGGTTAGGGTTAGGGTAAGGATAAGGATTAGTATTATGGTTAGATTTTGGGTTTGGGTGACAGTCAGATTTAGCCAACAATAAAATAAATGAATGAATAAATAATCTGCGAGCCAAAGCTTCTCCATCAGTAGCAACTGCAGACCGACCGGTCGTCGTCTTGCAAGCAACTGCCGCGAGATTACGTCATATCACACCAACCGCATTGAACCGCTGACAGGAGTAAATGGTAGATTTATACCCTCCTGTAAAATCCTCAATCTAGCTGTGTTTACGTCTGAATGCTCCTAGCTCACATGCGTCGATTATTCTCTTAGGATTGTGTATCGGTGTTAGTTAAGAACCATGGGTTGGATGTTGGTCTTTCTGTTGTCGCCCTGGTTGTCACTTGATTGCTTTATAAATCGCGCTTATTTACAGCGGTGTTGAACACAAGCAAGAGGTGATGAGCGACTTGACGCTTAAGCGACTTGCTGGCGAGACGCTTGTCCCAAAGATGAGCGCAGAGTCGGCCGAGGTTTGGGAGGATTACGATTTGCTTCATAGCTGTGCCTCGCCGCTACCCTCTGTTTCTCACTCACCTGTAGACAGCAGCAATGGTCAGTGCTGGTGCTACTTAATTCTTGTGCTAAAGCTATAACTAGGTGCTCCATGCGCTCGACATGGTGCATTATGTATGTCTGTCATAGAAATGAGACTTAAGGGTAAACTTTGCGTGCAGAAACGCACTAGATGCATTCCTTAATTCAGTTCGAATTAAAGTGTATGAGCGTGTGAAAGCGGTGAATGAAAATCGCGTTTTTGCTTTGCGTTGTGGCGGTGAAATATTTGTTTATGTACTAGCTCTCTTGCATTAGCAGTTACAGCTTGATGTGATTTTAAACTTCTACTTCGCCATATCCTATTTTGCCACTCTTAATTTCTCCTAAGTATTCTATCCTATTTCCCACTCTTAATTTGTCCTAAGTATTCTGTAGTATGATCAGTTATCGTGTAAATGGTATAAACGTTTAGTGATCGATCAGTCGACCTTCATGTTGTCGTTGCAATACTCGCAGTGCGTCGATAGCACGAGAAGAATAAATACTGCTGCCAGGCCGCGTTTGCATCAAATTTCTCCGTTCTGTGACGCTGGTCGGCATCTTAGTAGCAGCATTGGCGTTGATGACGAATTGCATATCCCGTTCGTAGAACAGAGCCAGGCCTGGCGTTTTCGACTTGGCGATGAGCCCATCTCTCATCGCCTGCCCGCGCACGTGGTGAATTCGGAAATGCATCCGGTACCTCCTGGAAGCTCTTGCGGGATTCGTAACTATGACGACGCTGGTAACAGCTCTAACGAGTCCGATTTTTCGCCCAGGTTTTGTGTGTCACCCGTCAAAGCATTCTCGCCTTTCTCATCTGGATTCAACGTTGACATGTTTCAGTCGTCGTGTGCAAGGAGTTTTATCAAGTCTCCGTCAGAGAACACACCGAGCAGTATTTGCCATCACTATCCACTACACTCTTCGATCAATCAGAGCCCGGTTTATAGCACCACAGTACCCGAGTGCGTAGGAGTAGGTTACGAGGCATCCAGCCTGTTAGCCCTGCCGGAAGCGTCCCTCGAGCAAGACGGCGTCACTCTGCCTGAGTCGAGCTTCACTGAAACGCGATGGCCATTTGTTTTAGCTGCATTTTCCCCAGCGCAATCGTTTGCTAACGTTTTTAGCCCAGCGTATGCGGAATCATCTTCGGATTTTCCATTGCGAAGTGGTTCGGCGTCCGCTGTGTCAGTCAAATCTGAAGAGAAACGAACGTAGCGTTAGTACTTCGGATATGCGTTTTCGGTTGACCATGCACAGACTTTGGCTATTGCGAGTTACACGTGGATTATCCTTGGTATGGCTTCACCAGGTTATCGTCAGCGCCATATCCAAGGAATTCGATCCTTTCCGGTTCGTTCAAAATCGTGGAAAAGAAGTCGTGGCTTTGAGCTTCTGTTTAATGTGTTCTTCATGGCTACTTGCACATTTGCTTTTGCAGATCCTGTAGCAGCATATGATATGCAAATGCAGGGGTATCGATCTTGTCGCGTCATCATCGATACCTTTCATGTCAATGACTATATTACTTCACATTGCTGAGTCGAAAATGCCGCATGTGCTTCTAATGCTAATAGTTCCTCACGCACTTGCGGGATTATGACTTGATCGCTCGAAAGTCTCTTGCTATCTTCGGATCGCCGAAAAACTGCAATGTGTGAAACTATAGGAATCGATGGGCGCTCATAATTACAGCAAAGCTTGCAGGACCAGAGCATCAGCGTTTCTCTTAAACAGTCAAGAAATGAAGCGTGGAATTGGACTAAGACGTAACCTTGCAGTCTCCCTATCTGTTCTATTTTATTTGTACTTGAGTGTGCGCCTTGTAAAGTCGGCAAGACTATAATTATTTGCTTTCTTTAATATTTAGATGCTTGTTTTTATCTTTGCGTCGAAGGAGTATTATTCATATCTTTTGCGCAAAAACGAAGCGGCCACTTGCATAAGAAGTCTGGGAATTCGCGCTTTTTGCTAGCTCGTTTCAGTTTCGTGGTTTTCCTTTTTAATTGTATTCAAGTGTGAACGTATTACCGTTAACGTTGTGCACCTGTTTCAGTTGCTGATTAGGAAGGACTATCGAAGTTGGCTACTACTTCTGCGTGATTCCTATATGGAGTTTGTCAGCATTTTGCTCCACACGGTAGATTGAGCTTTGGTTTTTTAATGCATCTACGACATGATGCCCGCTGGTCGCATTTAAGCCGCTAGCAATTGCTTGCATTCGGAGGACTGGGTTAACATTGGCGCATGCGCGGATGATAGGATGTGGTTTTTTTTCCCTCAGTTTTCGTTGTTTTTTTGTTGTTTTTTTTCCTTATTTTTTTTTTAGTCTTCCGAATTCTTTTTTGACTTTTTTGTGGTTGATGTTCCGCTTTCTCATTGTATTTCTTACTTTTTTTTCTTTTAACCTTTTTTCGTGTAAGCTTTCTTTTTATGAATTCGGTTTGTTTTCGTTTTTTTTTTCTTTTCATCTGTGCAAAAAGATCGCCTTGCTTTTGGCTACTTGCAGCATTTTGTTTACTTTTATTATATAAGATTTTTGATTTAAAGAATGACTCTATCACACCGCATACCAGCATCACGTACACTTCCCGTGTGTATCGCCGATAAGTAGGAGGTGCATCTGTAAAGGAGATCTTTCCGGAGGAAGTTTCCTTTGTTTGGCAGCGGTTTTTTGTCCTTTCTGGGTTGGCTTCGGCTCTCAGCAGCAAGCAAGTTACTGTTTGCTAATGCTGCAATGCTGCCAGGGTCAGCGTTTGTATGCGCGTCGTCTCCGTTGCTTGTTCGTGTTTATTTGTATGTGGCATTGTTACAGAGCATAGCCGCCTATATTGCCTATTAGGGTTGTGTATTTCTTTGATTTTGTTTTTCGCCCTTGGATGAAACCTCTAGGAGTCACCACACTTACGGAAATTCGTGTTAACTGAGCATCGTATAAATGCATATTGTTGTTGCGCGCTTGTGGTTTGTGTTATGAAAAATTCGTACATATATTCAACCAGTATGTTGTTGAATCGCTGGAGTTGTTGAAAGTGCGCCAGAAAGACGGTTATAAGAACTAGGCGATGCGGAAGCAGATTACACGGCCATGGTCGGTCCACTTCGTTTACATTAGTTGCTAGGCTTGTTCCCTTTTGTATGCGTCTACGTATTCGGCTTTTGTGAATTTTATGAGTTGAAAATATTGATATTTGTGAACTGAGTTGTCAGTTAGCTTCAAGCATTATTGAAATATACAGTTATCGTCTACTCTGTACTTGGTCATCCCTACCAGAGAAATCACAAAAACGTGACCTTGTGCGGGTTCTAGTAGTTCCAATAACTTTATACTATTAGGTGACTGTCCGTCTTTGTGCTAGTGGCAGGTACCAATCGTGCAGAATTAAGGTCTGCTCTCGCTTATTTGCGAAACATGTTTCAGATAAGGCATTTCAGTAATTATTTTACCTTGCAGTCGGGGTTGATAGGAGCATAGTGTTCTTGTTCTCAGGATCCTGTCGCTTCTCTACGAAAGTGGTGAAATGCCTCCAATCGGTACCTATTGATGACACATGTTGCCGCAGAAATGCATTCGGAAAATAACTGTTTTTCAATACTGTAGGCTAGTGTTCTCATTTACATTGTTAAATTTAAGGAGAACTCTAATGTCTTCGCATCATTATGTCATGGAAATGCAACTATGATATGTTGTTGGCATACTTTAATTTGTTTGAAGCTTCTTATGGAAAGCCCATTATAGCTCATTCTTTGAATAAGGAGGGTATAATCTTTTGTTTATGCTTTTTTCTCTTCTATATTCTGTAACGCAATAACGAAATGAATGATTGATTGTTCATTCGCAATCTTTGATGATTGCTTTAAGAATTGAATGTGCCCTGACTGTTTATATCCTGCTTGTGTTGTTTGAATGTGTGTGCATGTGTTCGTGTCTTCCTATCCCCGTGTATACTGTTTGCGTGTGTCTCAGCTTAATTTCGGATTCCTGAGATTGAACATGGCCATTACATAGTCTTCTTCATGAGGTCACGTCCTGCGAGATGTCGAACTTGGTCTACAACCGGCTATGAGTTGAGGTAAACTTTAAGCCAAGCTAGACTCACTAAAGGAAGCAGCTCAGGAATCGCTTGGTAGTGTGATCGCGATTCACTTAAATCAACACCTTCAATTTCTTATAAGCATATGCATGCTCATTGAATTCAGGCAGGTGCTGCTGCGTGCTCAAGTGCAGAGTTTAAGAATACACATGATCTGAGTAGAGAGAGAACTCTTCAATTTGTTCTTGTGGTCACGAAAATAAAAACGTTTATCTACTCATAGCTGTTATATTAGTGGGATCAATGTAGCGCGTTGGATAAGATCACACGCTCCCATGTGAGTAATTATAAAAGTGATTCTTGAAGCTCTAGTCTCTCTTTGCTAACCCGTTTAGGTCATGCCAAGCGTAGATCAAACTTGAGAAATGACATCAAAATCCTAAAGTGATGGTAGGCACTGCAGTGTGAAATGTACAGTGCTTTAGACAGAAAAAAAAAGAATGGTCGGAAGAAATGTCACATTATGTGGTGTAAACCTAGATAATTTAGGACATGGTTATCTCAAAATGATCATTATGTCTCCTTAGGCCAGATTTATGGTTTCTCAGAGCAATAAAACGCGACCTGCACGTCATTTTCGTTAACTTGACGGGTACCTAAGGGTTATGGTCACGCGGTCTATTCCTGAATTCTTGTATTTACGAGAACCTGCTTGAGCCAAATCAAGGTTCGTTCTCGATGGAATTCCGCCCTCGTGGTGTCGAATGGGTCTGCAGGGAGTTCAAGGGAAGGCAACGTCGTTTGCTATCATTTGTGACAAGAAAAATAAAAAATAAAAAAGTAGTTTTTTCAAATGCCTGGCTGACAATAATTATTCCAAGAGTTATATAACTGTCCACATGTTCTAAATCGATTGATAGAAATATGGAGGAATAATCTAGACAAAAATATGTACTCGGTGCTGTACTAAAGAACCTATCTCAAGTCTTTGCCGGCATACTGTATGATTTCCTAATAGCAAAGCTTGGGGCGTTGAAACACTGGCATACATGTATTCGTATTTTGAGAGATGAGAACAGGCAGTGTCTATAAATTGGAAATACAGGGGATTCCAAACAATTTCGTCAAGGCTACTTCAAAGCTCGATTTAGACTTTATATTGTCTAACATCTTTGTAAATGATCTCACGCCATACAAAACGGGGACATTAACAACTTTGCAGACGACAACACCTTGTCCGTACTCATACAACATAGCCGATCTCAGAAAAATCCTAAAGGATGTGTCCGACTTCGCTATTGACTGGTTACTTATAAATGACATGATAACAAATCTTGAAAAAATTCACGCCATATACCTAACCAAAGGCAAAAGTGACCCTGCTAGAAATAACTTGCAAAAGCATCGAACATAAATATTGAATAATAAAAACTGGTTATGCTTCTCGAAATTAAAATGGATAGCAAACTAAAAATTTGACTTGCACATAAACAAAATCTGTAGGACTGCTGCTGCTTAATTGCCCTGATCAGTCTTAAATCAAGCCTCCCAATTGTTGCAATAAAGGCACTGATTGAGAGTGACATCTATTTTAAACTTCAAATACTGAGTTTTTTGTGGCACTTTTCTTCAAAAGAGCGATGATCCAAAATAGAGAAAGTGCATGAGCTAGCCATTGATACTGGTACAGTGACTACTCAGCTGTTTACGATTAGTTGCTTTTGCTGCCCTGTGAGTGCTCACTGGACATTCGATTGCTACATGGGTTAAGCTTAGACATTTTAAAGCAATAAGCAATATAAATTCAGAGTATCTAAATAAAATTTTTATATTGCCGAATAACAGATATTCGCCCAGATATGCCTTAAACCTTGCCTTTCAAAGCCGAGGCAACTTCTAGCCTCAAGGCTTTGGAACGCACTCACTTTCGGCTCCAGATGTTCTTCCAAAATTCGCTATAAACGCTTATGATTTTTTAGATTTTTAGAAGATTTTTAAAAACTGTATTTCTCCTTACCATGGCTGCGTATTGCAAAGTATGAAATTGGGACACTTCAAAAGTTTTTCTCGGTTATCTCTTTATTCTGTGAGCTAGATTATCTTTTTCGTTTTGGTACGCTAATTTTATCATCGTTCAAAAATATATATCAAAGCAGAATTGCTAAGTTGCCACCATGAAGTTGAATTGCTGGCAAAAGGTTTAGCAACACGCAAATTCATGACACCACATCTTCATTCTTCTATCAAGGGTATGGTCACTTACAATATGCGAGATAAAGCGTTGCTTTAGGAAGCAGTAGACCAAAACATTGCTAAGGTGATCAGGTAGGCCTAGCCTACTGCAGGCATTAATATTGTTAATTTTTAAGAGTACAGGCCTTGAATTGTACCCTTTATTTGACAAAGACAACAAAAATAACACAGCTCAATTGGGACATCATGGTAAAATCCGACCTGATACAATCTGAGATCAACATTGACTACAGGCTTTTGTTAGATGTGTGCGAAAAACAATGAAAGAGGCTGAATGCAAGAGTGACTTGTATATATCGGTTAGGTGATTTGTCGTAAGAAAAAAGAAATTAAAATAACTAAAAAGTATTGAAAACAATGCTTCTGAGAGAGCAGATTCAAAAGAAAAAAGCCTTGTTGGGAGAATCGAATGCAGCATGGAAAGAAAATGATAGCTTTTATATTGCAAAAAGCCCAAAAGATTGCTCTGGTAGGGAGATCTTAGAAGAGCACAGAGCATGCAATGTCGTTTTTCTATCTGATGTAGGTATTCGTGGATTTATTCGTGTTATGAAGAAGAAGAAGAAGAAGAATATAAATCCAAAATGAAGTTAAGCAATTCTGAATGAAATGTCAAGCAGGCAGAAGAAGATAGTGCTACGATAATTGAGATACGGTGGCGGCACTATAACCGAGACCTCGAACCAGGTTATTTTGTTACTTTTAGCATCACGATGGCTTCGCAACGCTCTTACATTGTGTAAGCGCGAATGTAGCAGCGCGCGAATTTTTCAACTTGATTGGCTATGACTTTTTCAGTAGCAGAGCAAATATGCGAGGCCTTAGATGAAGAGGAAAATGCTACTGTAAACAAAGTTCGATTTGAGGAATAACTATAGAAATTAATAGGCTTCTGACAGTCAGACCCATTGCTGCTTGTGCGTCTTCCAGCAAAAGGCGCAAGCTCAAGCGCTAGTAAGCTAGAAGCAGAAAATATGCCTCGATGAGCACGTACAATTGTACTTGAATTGTACCTACACACACAATCTGCTTACTCACGCGGATCCCTTGTGGACGATCCTTTTGATCAACTTCCTAGATTCCAATGATCATGTAAAAGTCAAGTGTTATGGTTCCCATTTTGATTTTGCCTACTAACCAGTATGGAGACCAATCAAATAAAAAAAAAAATAAAATAGGTTTCTTACTAAAACATATACAGACTGCAAGAGAGTATTTCAACGCCTAAGTTAATAAGGAGGAGAATAATGGAAAAAAAGTTTGCATTCAACAGATGAAAGAAATTTGAAGACATGTTTGGCAATAAGTCACATGTTATGTAACTCACGCAGTCTCTGACAGGAAGGCATTCACACCTGTATTGTTCCCAATATAGAATATTTTGGAATAGCACCTAAAGCGGTAAATCTTTGACACATGATAAATGTGTTCTTTACTAAATACTGGTGTATTGACTCCTAAGTTTTATTAATAGCCGAGTTATGATTGCCAAGTTGTATTCACCATACATCATCGAGTTTTTCCCCAAGAAAAAAAAAGCATTTTGCTACCTTAAAGTTTGTTCTATCTTGTGATCCTGCTATATGTAAAGTTTTGAATAACTGATGCATTAACATTATTATTGGAAAGCATTGTCTGATGCTTTAAAAAAACTGTTCCTTTCTAATTGTGTTTGAAAAAAAAAAAAGAAAACAAAAAAAGAAATTATGGATTTTTAAGTGATTATAGAATCAAATGAAATTAAAAAACAATTCCTTCCTTATCTTGTTCCTTTATATGCTTAGGAGAAACAAGGCTGAACCTAGTCATATAATTATAGAATTTAATGTTGTTAAAAGACAGTGTTCTCCATATCATTTCACATTTATGGTTAGAATAAACAAAGGCGGTAGTTTTTGGCAGCATAATTAGCTTTATTACAAATATTGTATTATATAATATCTGTTTCAAAGTGTAGTACTTGCTAGTACTTTCGCCATTGATTGAAAGTTTTTTTTTTTTTGAAGTTCATCAAGGCTCTGCAATGAAATGTGCAGTCATTCAGGGATACAAACGGACCTTGCTAAAGTACAAGATCCAAACTCACTGTGTCCTTCTCCAATATTATTCAGTCAACCAGAGTTGGCTACATCTTCAAAAAAGAGTAACTTTCAGAATTTGTGCCCACGGTCAGGTATGGATGTTTTCAAATATGTCTTTGCATTGGATGTTTCTCATTTTTGGGGAGATTGCGTGGCAGTTCCTGTAGCTTCTATGTTCGCAGAGAATGTGGGAGGCACTATTTATCCTTGATCTATTATATTGCTTGTTAAATTTTTGCAAGGCAATTGCTTTCAAGCCTTCTATCTATTTTTTTTGCCTCTCCGTAATGCTTATTCCTGCCATATATGAGTTACCAGGTGACATAATACACAGTTTCCAGGCATTTTTTAGTAGGTATCTTATCACTTACTCAAGGCATCATGATATAATGTTATGCTGCTGATTTGGATTGCCTTTAAGACTAGTTTGGAAGTCTTGTGTTTGGTTTCTAAGGGGCTTGAAATTTGAGGCTTTCATTTGAATCGACCATGTTAACAGTTAGCATTAGTGTGGCCTTTTCTGACTTTTTCTTTGTGAAGTTGTAGTTTTGCTGACCGCATGATGATGAAAGATTCTTTAGAAGCAATCACCTTATGTACATAACTGCTTGACAGGTGCGCAGGTGCTTAATCATACCCTACATCCTTACTCAATTGTGCGCACCAATCTGATGCAATATCAATCAGATGCTTTCATCAGCTCCAGTGATTTCTTCTGTATAAGGTGGTAAGTGTAAATGGAGCTGGTTTAGCAAAGTCCAAAAAGTATTCTTTGGTAACTGATAGTAATTGTTCCAAGTTAAGAACGAAGCATTAAAGCTAAGAATTACCTTTGTTGGTCGTATGGGCGATCACTTATTTAGGGATATTCCATGACTTTGATTGATGTCACAGTTGAAATTTTAAGTGGTAGCTTTTTTTCGGTCTCTGTATTTGCCTTGCAGAATGCCATTTGCATTGTTTGTATTTGAATTACAACATTTATGTATTAACTGTTAGGAATATAGCACGTAGTTTTTACTTTCATTGAGACATCTATTTGGGCTCTTTCTTCATCCACTTGTTAATAACGGTTTCAGTTAGACTATTATTTCCCTTCTTTGGAATGAGCTGTCAAAAGATACAGAAGTTCACATATTAAGGCAGGATACACTTAATGCTCTCATAAAATGTGGAGGTATTCCAAGTTACCTTACTTGGTCCATTTAGTTAAGGTGAACACTGATATTCATGCATCAATGTGGCAAAATCTCTTACCTTGACTTCTGTACCATAATCCAATAGATTTAAACAAAAATCACTTGCGGCATGTACTGGCTTGTTGTCCCAGTTGACTTTCGTGATTGGGTGCTATTAGCCTATCATGGAGATCATGGTGGTTTTACTTTGCCTGAGCAGGTCAATTGTTAACTTTATTACATCCTTGCTGGCGCTACTTACCAGATTACTCCCCCACATCCCACCCTCTTGTTGTGTTTGCCCTAGGCTTGCTAAGCAAGTGGTAACCAGTTAGATTCATGTAGGTCCCATTGAATGTCCAAGTCAATTGTTAAGTCAAAGCTGCAATTCTGTTATATTTATAGCATGACTTCCAGTGTTAAGGTTTATTGCTTGTAAGCTGGATGGTAATGCTAGGTTTTCGTCAAGCTTGAGGAAAGGTCTTTTCTCACATCATAAACAGGACACACCATGAAGTTCTGAGCTATGATCTTGTTTCTTGTTACCTTGTTATGTTGTTGTAGATTGCTAATTATTTTAACAAAAACTAAGCTTTGCACATATTAAGCTCATAACTTTATTTTCTTTAGGTGTTCATAAGCTAGACTCTACCATTTCTAAAGAGCTTGCAGAATGTTGCCATACCATAACAACACCAGTTCACCACCAAAAAGTTCTTCTGATTGACACAAGCAATGTATCAACAAAGAGGAAGCAAGTGCACTGGTCTACAATAAAATCAGTTGTCTCTTTTAAGAAAGATAAAGAACTAGCCAGGTAAATCCTCGTTGTTATGTTTCTCCTTTTCATGTTTCACCAGAGTATCTTTTGGATTTGGAACACTGTGGCTTTGTCTGTAGCAGTTTGAAAATATTTGCTAATTGGAGGCTTAAGCTAGCAAAAATAAGGCTATGTCCTTTTCGTTCTTTGAGAAGAATTTGCTGGTTTTGGAACGATAGTAGGCCGAATGTGATTGCAGAAGTAGAAAAACTTCACGGGGCAGACGTATCTTAGAGATCGCGAGTCTTAATCATGAATGAATGTGCTGCAGATGCTTGGACGATAGAGAATGTCACTTTGTCCTTAGTGTTCCAATTAGAGACGCTGACGCTGACTAGACACGGTTTCTATCAAGTTAGGACACGTGCATGTAGGAGTGGACTCTTTCCAAAAATCTTATTTTTTTCTTGATTTTTTGCCTGGTAAGGTGATGGAAAAATCAGAATCTGTCAACTTGCGCCATACTTTATAATTGTTCCTTTGTTGCAGTGGATCGATAGACAGCATGATCAAGCCTTTAAAGTCAAGAAATAGAATCGCCGACGAAGTGCAACCCGACGACCTTCGTCTTGCCGTTAATTCAAAATGTCCTGTTGCTATTTTTTTGTCCGTCTGCATCCAACTTTGAGAATCGATTACCCCTGACCGACATTATTTGATTTGAGATCTTTTTCACGTGCTTAAAGATGGATTCTATTGCGTGAGAGTGTTTCACTTGTACCACGCCCATTTATCAATCATTGCCCGTGATGGCTTTCTTACCTTACACAGTACTATTATGTCGTCCGTAAGGCGAACCGCATTGAAACAGTTTGCTTTTTTGGGCTTTCGAGTTATGTTGAGGACCAATAGTGCGTTCTAAATAGTCTGAAAGCCCACTTGAAGCAAAAACCACTGTCTAATGATCCCGTGACAGTACTATGTACCTGTCACTAATGTTGAATGCAGATCCGCATGGAGTTGCTTAGATAATTTCCATTCCAGTGCTGCTATGCGTTTTATTTTGGAGCAAAGCTGCGAAGACATAATTATATGTAAAGTAACTTACGTAGCTCCGACATACAATGTCTCGATAAATTTGCGTCTGCAATAGAAAGAAGGCACTTTCATGAGAAGTAAGATAATTTATCATCAAGTATTATTTCTATTCATGAACATTAGAGAGTACTTGAAGGATTTTTTGTGCCTTGACTTTTGTTAAGTTAACATTAGGGCCAGATGCTATGATAAAATGCCCCTTTGACTATATTTGTTTTGCAGAATTGTCTCTCCCTTCTCCTGTTTCTCACAAGGTACTCCACTTTCTCGTAAAGGTATGACGTCTTATCTATTTTATTGTTAGTATGTGTGTCCAGTTGGATGGTCTATGAGGCTTGAATATCAGGCAGGCGTTACTTGCCGTACCTATTGTTATGCACAGGCTGAATTATCTTCTTGATCTTTCGTATACTCGTTTACCACGTTGTTTCCTCTGACTGTTTTGTTTCCGTGTATGCAATTCTTTTTGCTTACAGCTTCGAGTCAGAAGAAAAAGGTTAGTACTTGCCGTTCATAATGGTTCTATGTTTTTGGATACTTTGTGGATTGATTGTGATGGATTGCTTGGGATTTATGCTTTTTTTGTTTGTGAATTATTCTCGCCTCAATGCTGTAAGAACTATAGTTGAAGGTACTTGAGTTGCTTTGGTCATGACTCAAGCATTGTGTTGCTGTTTAACTGCTGCAAGTGTATGCAATGTTTGTTTCACAAAACGTTATTTATTAAATACAATTTGTACAAGGTGATTGTTACTTTCTTCGTTTAGTGCTTGTCCAGGAAATCACTTGATGCTTTACTTGACCCCGAGGTTTCTGTCTCGTGGTGTGATGACATGGCTACGCCCCGTAAAAAAATAGACATGTTGGAATGTATGATGTTTTGCGTACCTCGAAATGTTTTGATTTACTTGCATTTCATTCAGGCATATGTATTGAGGAACTGCGCGTTTAATTAGGCATTTTACGCGGATTTCGTAAGCTTGCATGCTTTTGCTATTTAATATGATCTGCATTTTGCTTGAGTACCGTGTTCCGCCAATTGTGATTGGGTCATTCACAAACAGGGCTTTCGAATTTATTGACAATGTGTGTCTTCAATTTTGGAGAGCCGAGAAAAGTAATGAATTCCTGCAGGCATGCAAACCTTTTATTATTATTATTATTATTATTATTATTATTATTATTATTATTATTATTATTATTATTATTATTATTATTATT
>QQSS02177032.1:2500-14844 GCA_003687565.2 Craspedacusta sowerbii
TTGCATCGCCTAAGGTCATACGCGTACCTGACTATACCAACCCTTGTTCAAGTAGTACAACACAGTTATACATCTGCCATCGTTGTGGGGGTTATCGATATGGCGCTTGTAGGCGGACCCATTGCCAGGATAACAAGCCA
This sequence comes from Craspedacusta sowerbii, assembly GCA_003687565.2. Lineage (NCBI taxonomy): Eukaryota > Metazoa > Cnidaria > Hydrozoa > Limnomedusae > Olindiidae > Craspedacusta > Craspedacusta sowerbii. The sequence continues at coordinate 2,641 of QQSS02177032.1, forward strand.
CCATAGCCTGAAAATAATAACACTAACAAATGCTGATATTGATAAATGTTGACAGCAACACTGACAACACCTTGCTAAAATGACGAAAAGCAAACCGTTTTTCACAAGAAGCCTAACTTGATGTCCGACATTTTCTCGCACCAGAAAAATAAAATTTAGCGCCTTTCCCGATACATGAAACTTATATAGCAACACAACGACTCAGGATTGTCAAGGCCTATTAAGGTGGCTGCAATATCACTGATAAAAATAAATATTTCTCCAAACCACGAAGGTGAAATACTCCTTACCGGGGTTCTTCCTCGTATGGCGTCTTTGTCCAGTCTCATTCCACAGTATCGCACCAGGCGGTCAATTTTGTCCATGTGAACTAATATGCTTTCATAGATTTCCTCTTGTTCGGCAATCCATGTGATTTTGTCACCACGGATAGACTTCGACTGAACCTGGCTTCCATCTTGACGCTTAATAAGCTCACCGTCTCTCATTCTCTGACTATTCCGCAAACTACTGACCTCCCAAAGAACCCGCTGAGCAACGCTCTCCCCGTGAAAATTATCAATAATACAATATCCTTGCTTTAGCAAGTCACCGACCACTTTGTCGGCTCTGTGTCTGCAGCTATTGCGCTCCGTAAGTAAATCTGCCGTCACCGGGAAAATAGCCGGACTTGGAGGAAGATCAAAATCTCCAGAAAAATTGAGATTCATGCAATCAGGCGTACTAGAGGTACTAGAGGAAGCTCCTTGTCCGTGGGCGGACTGAAGAATAGACTGCTTGTATAGATCCGAGCCAGCGCTGGAGTTTTTCCCGGAAAGAGTAGGCGAAACAGAGCGAGACGTACGCCCTGGCGGGGACGAAGTTTCAATTTGGTTTTTACACGCATCAACGGCATTCCCATCTGATTGTGCTGAGACAGCCGCTCCCTTGATGGACACAGCTACAGCAACATCCGGGTTAGCTCTTTCGACGCATGTGAACTTATGCACTTTCCAGTCTTCCTTCTGATGTTGCCGATCACAGTACCAAGCGTTCTTACATCGGACGCATCTGCAATCAAACACAAATAAAAAAATAAAATATATATATGCACCGCGCTGGATAAGACTTAAAACTTATTGCATTAAAGCAAACTATATGCTCAACAGCATTGCTAACTGCACCCTTTTTCTGACAAAAACAACTCAAATTGTTAGGGTACAAGGGCACAGCAGCAGAGCAGCAACAAGGCAGAATAGCAGCAACGCCAAAAAAAAAAAAATAATAATAATAATAATAATAATAAAATAGACTTACAACAAGCATCTAAGGCCTAGTCCATACCCCTGAATGCCAATAAAAGCAACTTTGCATAGACAAAAGTACCGGACATCCGGCGGCCTAAAAAAAACTGTTTTTAAACAAAGAGTGTGTGAGATGTAGGTCATTCAAAAATAAGGTTGGGCATATGTACCAACATTTACCTAGTTGAATAAGTACATCTGCCACAAATCTATCACAGCAGTGGATGAATATGAAATCGGGGCTCAGATAACCTTGCTTCTTTTCTCTCTGACCAACCTGGACATTACCGTGAACATAAGAAACTCAGGCATACCTTAGAAGCAACCGATCGCCCCTCTGGCAGTAGTTGCAAGACTCAGTGAATGAACTTTTGGATGTCACCACAGGACTGGCCTGCATTAGATCTGCGGACAGGCTAGGCATGATTCTACAAAGGGTAACGAAAGGTGCATTTTTACAATGTGGCTCTAGACATACAAACAAACCCAATGTACAATCACATCATATAAAAAACTGACTCATACAAACATACACACGCAAAACAACTAAGGTCATTGCCCAAGGGTTGATTGGTTGCACTGGCTTATCTGGCCTAAATAACCTTTATAACCGTGACTTTTCTACAAAAGTTGAAATCACATATAAGCAAAATTATGCCTACTTATTTGACGACAAAAGATCCTGGATTAGGAATGTTGAAACAGCACAGAGCATTGACCACCTTTAAGAAATGCAACATACGGGTAGACAGCAAAAATAAAGTATTGAAATATGCAAAAATAACCTTGAATTATACAGTACGATGTCTAATGCACATGTTCTTGAACAATAAACTTTCTTTCCAATAACAACCCAGACATTGAAATACTTCCCAATATATCTCAAACTAATAGAAACTAGACAAGTAAATTTTATGTTATGGAAAAAGAATTCAGTCTACATATACGGGGACTCAGAGCGATCAGAAGCAAATAACATGTTACCCAAATAAAGTTACTCCTCTCAACAACACCAGCTAAGACCATAAAACACCTCACCAATTAAGACTTTTAAGATAAGCATGCACCATATATGCATGTTGTTTACTACATGTTACGTGATTTTTTAATTTATTCCACTACATATGGACTTGCATACAGTAATCCCAATACTTAAATGGCATAATTATGACTCTATGCTGAAAGGTCTAGTAATGACTATGAGTTTGTAGTTTCTTAAGTCCAATATATCAGAAGAGTAGTTCTAATTACACACTAGATCCCCTTGAACATATGCTAAATCTTTCAGGTCAATGATACATTCATCAAGCTTTCTGAACTTATCATTTAAGATTTTGCAAAACAAAAAAAGGAATCTTCCTTTGTAGAATAATAAAAATAATAATAATAATAATAATAATAATAATAATAATAATAATAATCGAAAAACAAAAACATGCAGAGCACACATCGCCAGAGTCACATCTTCCAAGTCGAACTATAACAGCTTAAACTTAATCAACAGTCAGACTCGATTAAGTTAAAGCTGTTTTAGCTTGACCTTGAAGACTTAATAGTATTAATGATAATAATAATCATAATATTAATGAAAACTAAGGCTTACATAGCAAAACTTTTATTCGCTTTGACGTTTCAGCTAACACTGCAGCCATCATCCATCATCAGCCACCATCACCAACACAAGCCATCATCAAAATTGTGTTAGCTGAAAATCTGCAAATAAAAATCTTGCAATGTATGCGTTAGCTTTCATTATCTAAGTCTTTCCGATAAGGATTCTGCTACAAAGCAATAACAATAATAATAATAATAATAATAACAATAAAAATAAGCTTATGAATCTACTGAACATCATACTAACTTTCTAATGATTGCAAGTTAATTACATTTAAACATGAATCACCTAAAAAAAAAAAATTAAACAAGAAAGCACAACATCAAAAATATTTCTGCCTTGAAATATCGAGCCAAAACTCACTTCAAGGACCAAAATGCCCTCACAAAATACAATCAAAACAACAACAAACTTAAAACTTAAATGCAGGCAATGAAGTCGGAAAAAGAAACCGATATGCCTGGATACTTCTTTTCCGTAAGACATGCAGGCATTACTCGCCTATCTTACTTGTAATTAGTTACGTGCTAAAAGCCCTTGTGTACAGATCGACTTGAAAATTAAATGCTATCAAGAGACATCCAAAACCCAGGGCATAATCAAAACGTTCAAAAAAGACATTATATACTATCACACAACATTCGAGCACAATGGCTGAACTAGAAAATAAATAACCAATACATGCATTCATCATAGCCAAGAATCTAGCATAAAAACCTCTTCTGTACAAAAGGCAAAGTTCGTTCAAGTTCTTCAAGACGGCTCTCAATGGAATTTTTTTTTCGTCCGTGTCAGCAATGCAACCAAACGAAAAATTAATGAACTCCGAAAACAAACTACTCCAATAGCTTTCTTGCAGCCCCAGCAGTGTCCTCAACCAAGTGACAGAAATTTTCACAGGGTCAACGTACGTGCAGGCCGGCACGCGAATTCCCCTCCCCACCCCCACTCCCCACCACCACCATCGCCACCAACCCCACAGATACTGCTCCTTGGTGCATTAGCTAATCAGAACGGAGTTGTCATAACGACTTGCGCGTCGCCGACAGACTAGCGGCGCCGTTGCTGCCGTCAGGGAATATAAGAGTTTATCTTCCCGTAGTGCCCAGATGTCCCGTGCCTTGCGTATACTGCACAAGGTTGTCGTAACTTGGAAGTCCAAAAAAAAACTTTTGATGGTCACAACAACAGCAAAAACACGTCAGAGACTTTTTCTTAAGCACGCTGGTTCCTTCATCTTAACCTCTACTGCTCCCCACACACTTGCTTACTCTGACTCGAACTCTAAATGAGAACTGTAATCGAACACGCTGCGTACAAACTAGACAACCAAATCATTCGCATAACTCAGTCGAACAGCAATTATTGTCTTCTACAATTCGTTGCTAATAAATCTTCCAGCTGATACCCGGCAGCTGACAAATACCGCTCGAGTTCCCAGCATACCCGCGGTCTCAATTCTCTCAGCTCCAGTCAAAATCAAACCTCTGAGGCGATTTGGCTTTGCTTGTACAGCTCGGAATCGGGACGCTTGAAGATGCTAGTGCTTGCGGCGCTGCCTGTGGTACAAGAGAAGCTTGGCGGATCTGACTCCTCGTGTGGCAGAGCCTCCAGAGTAGTAGGATGCTGCGGCAGAACAGGTGGTGCTTTGCCCATCAGTGTTAGTGGTTGGGGAACTACAATAAAGGCCCCTTGAACGATTTTGTTGGACAGGCAGTCTCGACGCAGGACTGATTGACATGCCGCCGCCATAACTCTCCGTTATTTGTCTCCATACCAAACGTCAAAGGAGCTGCCGTTTGCAACACCGGAGCTGCAATTGATAATTTCTCACCCAGAAGCCTTAAACGGAGTGAAACTGGTGAATTTCCATTTCTTAGCTTGCTTGCTACCTGCAGCTGAAGGTGCAGCTCGTCCAATGGGAGGCGAACTAGTAGACCAAGCATTATTTCACTAGTTGAATGGCTTGCAAGGGTAACGCGGCACAAGTCCTATGATTTTTCGTTGATGTAACAAGCTTTTGATTTTGACTTGCCATTCCAGGCCATCAATATCAAGTATAAATTCCTTTGAATAGCGCAGCTGTCGTTTTGGCCCGTTCAAATTGCTCCGATAATCGAACACACTGTCAAGCAAGCTGCATACAAACTGCAGAACGAAATCATTCGAATAACCCAATCGAATAGCAATCGCTGTCTAGTACAATGCGGCGCTAATAAATATTTGCCAGAGTTTGCCAACCTTTTGCTCCCTGCGGCTCAACGCTTTCAGTGTACAGCAGTCCGCAGCCCAATTGCGTTTGCTAGCATTCTTCTAAATTATTATGTGGTAAGTTACACGTCAAGATAACCATGGAACTTGTTTTTACTGCAAAAACTCGCTGTTCAAAGGGTATACTGCATGTGATCAAAATCACCAAATAATGAGGATATGTCAAGATATTAATAAACAAAGGTGGCTTATCCTGAATTGATTAACCCTCTCACAGCAAAGAAAATCGCAAAACTAACAGTAAATAACAATTACACATAAAAGCTTTCGTCAAATAAAGTGAAAACATTGCAAAAAGAATAACAGTTTCGTTGACGCTAACGAACTTACACCAACAGAAATTTTAATGACTCAACTGTCCGCAACAAAACCCTTCTTAATATACTTTTTAAAACAAAAAACAGTCCGTATTTACTTGTGAGACGCTTGAGCCTTCTTAGACATGATCTGATCGAACTGAGGTGGAGTGGGTGAAAGGCTCAATCTCAGAGTGGGCCTCACATGTTATTCTAAGGCTATTTCTAGATTTTGTGTTGGTCGAGGCTACAATTAAGAAGGCTGATCCACACTGAAAATTGATCCACTATCCGTATGCTTCCACTGTGATTGTTAGGGAAGGGCTTTGAACTTCTCTGATGGTTGTGAGAGGTGATGAGAAACCAAAACACTTATTAAAACCCAAAGTGCTGTCTCCAGGATGTCAGAGAGTAGCGGGAAGACATCTATCCTCTTTTCCTGAGTTCTTTTGGTCCATAAAGAAAGCTTTTCTTTAACGCTTAAAATTTGCAAGCAACAAAAATAATTTACTGTTTCTCCTAAGGAATGAACAGCATAATCGTTCAGAAATGCAACGATGAAACACAAAAAAAAAAAAAAAAAAAAACTAGAAGAATCTTAGCCTTTCGAGGTCCTCGCGGCCCAACGGCGAAGCGCTAAAATTTCTTGCGGCCCAACACATCTCACTTGCGGCCCTTCACATCTCACTCGCGGCCCTTTGCAGGGCCGCGGCCCTATGGTTGAGGAACCCTGCCCTACACAGGTCATTTCGCATTACCTACGAAGCCAAGAGAACGGAGCAGCCCAGCTGGGCGATGCCCTGTGGACTCCCTGCCTATGTGGACGAGACCTATCTGGGCGCTAAATGTCTTCCCAAAATGCACTGTACTATTTCAGAAAATGTGATGGGTAGGATTTTGAGCTACTTGTAGAAAGATCGCCGATAGCAGTGAATCTATGAAACTAACTGACATTTCTGGAGGCGTTTGCCGAGAAATCAAGTGGCTTTGATTGCAACTAAGAGCTTACAAACAATTCGGTTTCATTTTGAGACATGTTTTTGGCAATCTCTACGATTTCAAATCATTAGCAAATACCGTGTAATGTCCTTATAAAGAAGAGGCATAATCACACCAACTCCTTCAACATAGAACATGTAGGATTAGCTCTTGACACTATAATGTCGGTATTAATGAGGAGGAATGGAAGGCGGCTATGCATAATCAAAGGCTAACAGTCAACACGCTATCTTCATCTCCATCTATTCATGTTTTCAAATGGCTAGCCTTACATACGAATCGTCCCGGCCAAGGGACTTCGTCTACACCAAGAGACCTTTGGTTGGAGTCTTAACTGGCCAAGCAACTGCTTGGAGTCTCATTATGAACTTGAAACCCCAGGAGACCTCGAGTGCACCGTCTTACGACAACACAAGCTCTCAACTCAATTCATATTTTATTTATTTTTTAGATTACATTATCATTTCGTCATACTTTCTGTTTCATTCTTACTCTTATTATCTTATAAACCTATGATGTTGCCTAAGTAACACTTGACTATACTTTGTGGTTACGATGCTGACGTTGTTTTGGGCATTTATTAGGTAACTTTCACTTCACCCATCTTGTGATATTCCAAAATGTAAAATAATTGGTGCTTCGATGACTCCTTATGAATGCTTTACATTACATTTTAGTTTCCGGCCAGAATAACACTTGCTGTTCATTGTTTAGAGTAATGGTTGTTTGGAGTAGGTGCCACAAAGCTCACCAGATACATGCTGTATGTCGCTCGGAGTAGCTCAAGCAGCAGGATGCTCACAGCATGCAGCGGTGCAGCTCTTGTTTTCGATGAAATCATCCGCACGGGGACATCTCCTTTTTTGTACTGACAGTAAGTATAGCTATGACTGGGATAAGCCACTGGGAAAAGACTAGAAAAATACAGCAGTTGTCATATGAGCTGCCGGAGATGTCCAGTACTAGAGTTCCAAGCTGTATCCAGCCAAATTGTGAACGCATGTGAGGTTATCTCGCACTTCTTTTATCGTAAAGCAACGTCTTTGCACGGACCAGGGAAGGTGCCAAGAACCGCATGGGATAAAGCAAAGCTGCAATCGTACTCAATATGCTTCGCTTCGTTATTACAGCATTCTGATTAGGGCAATGAAAATTGAATGCATGGAAATAGAATACCCAAAGTACTCACAGAGTGTATATGTCCTACGTCTAGATCCACCCTACATCCACCTCAGACGCACACATAACAAGTGACACTACATTTTTCATCGCTTCGCTTATCCTCGCGCAGTGAGTTTTCGCGGTCCTTCCTTGCATCCATCCAACTCCGCAAGTTCTTGTTCGCCTGCAGTCAGAGCCACGGTGCGTCGTGTCCAGCATCTAAAGCAGAGCCACTGAGCTCTGGCTATCTTCCATCGTAGTGCCAAATCGATCCTCTCGAATTTTGGGCATAGCCAGACTGGATGCCAAGACCACACACTTAGCAATAGTTCTCGAGGACTTGGCAGTCTGACTATTCCCAAACATCGTTTGTTGGTGTTCTCTACTGCGTGTCCCTAGACCACGAATCGTCTCAGCCGACACCTTCAAGAACTCCGCTTTTCTATTGATCTACTCCCGAAGGGTTTCCTAGTTGTCCGCCTTGTCGTTTTCGTACGTCCATCGCTGTGAATATGTAAGCATGGTCTCGTTCAGCTTCTTCTGCACCTTTATAAACAGCGGCCTATTTATAAACTCCTGTTTGTCGGCCTCCTTTAGATTTATGACCAGTACATCCAAAAAGGCGGTTAGTTTTCGAAAATCTCTGGCCTTGCCTTGCGGGACGGGACGACATTTTTCCAGCTCCTGCATACTAATTGCAACTTGACGGGCGCTCTTCCATACTTCCACTCCAGTCGGTCCTTAGCAGCTTCATAAGCAGAAGCTGAATGCCCCAGGCTTTCCACTACCTTGAATGCCTCGCCTTTTAAGTAGTTGCGAAGTTGAAGTAGTTTATTTCTATATTCCAGTGTTGCAGGCACCTGATCGATGCAGGTCATTTCCCGGACTTTCATCCACAGTATGCACGTTTGTCGCAAGAGAACGTCGGTGGAGGTATTCCTCAAATTCTCGTCTGACTTCACTTTCACCCACCTCTCCGGCTCTTTTGGTCACTCTCTTCTTTCGAGCCATCATTAGCCACACTCTGCGACCATAAATGTTAGAAAGGCAAAAGATAGTAGTTGAATCTTCACTGAATTATTCCCACAGAACAACCGTGCTCATACAAACTTTCCCACTATCACTACAAAAATTCCCACCATCATCACAAAAACGTCATTAATGGGTACTAGTCGTATTGTTCACAGCGTAATTAACAACTTTCTCTACTGGCAAGTACTGCACACAATATAATTGATTGTCCATACAAACATAATAAATAGGCTCACACTATAGTTTATAAACGAAGCGAACGAAATTATCCACAGTTTCGATGTGACGTCATCCCTTTCGGCATGGGGTTTCTACCTTTGGATGCTGACCCGGTCATTTTCGGTTTTCCCAGTTTCCTTCCCAACGTTCATGGTGTAATTTGCTTTTACAAGCATCCAATGGTTAGCTTATTCTTTAAAAACATCCTCGTAAGGCTTTCTTTTGCAGTTGATTAAAACAATGGTTAGTGGAAGCATGTCGTCAAAATGTTTCTTTCGAAGGCAAATTTTGTGACCGTGATCAAAGCACAACCAAAATCACATTGAAACAGCTTGCTAGATAGGTTTTCCGCACCTTTACTCTGAACGGTGCTAGTTGGCTTTTTTTCGGCTTTGATGAAAGTCAGAGACTTGAGTGCGATGGGCAGCAACTAGGCAGCCACATCAACTACGGTAACCTATGCCCCTAAAGGTAAAGTTCTAAGAAAACAGTCGATCAATACTTCTAAGTAACGTCTTATAATCTTATTGCGTCTACCGACTGAAGCAATGTCACAGACAACAGCAAACAACTTATTGTAACAATGGGGACGTATGAAGCGTCACACATCCTATCTATTCATCAAGGCATTCCAAGAAAGAACTTTAATCGCGTGGCAAGATAAACCATCGATCAGGAGTTGCAACCGCTTAAATCTTGGTGCGTCTACTGAGTGAAACGCTTTCACAGACAACAGCCAACAACTCAATTTATAAACGGGGGTATATGACGCGCATAGAGGTAGAACCTGACGACGCGTCACACATGCTAGCCACTTATCAAGCAATTGCACGAAAGAACGTCAACCGCTTGGCAAGATAAACCATCGATCAAAAGTTCTAATCACTTCAAATCTTGGCGCGTTGAAGAGTGAAACAATGTCACAGACAAAAGCAAACAACTAAAGGTAAAAACGGTGCTTCATGATACGTCACACATACTAGCCAGTAATCAAGCAATTGAAAGAAAGAACTACAACCGCGGAGCGAAATAAACCAGCAATGCAAACAACAACAAAAGGGGCTGGCAGCTTGGCTCTTTAGTTGAAAGCGTACAGAAGGCTTCTTTAAAAATATCTTAATGCGAATTCACGCGGTTTTACGGGACCTCACAAAATTACTTTGCTTATAACGCAAGCTTTGCGTTTTAAACATGACTCAGCCGTACTATGAGGCATAACGCAGTCGTTTCTTGTAAAATTATGGCTCCGTTTTCCTTGTGATTAAGCGTAACGGTATTAAGGTCACCGAAAGTAGACACGTTTTATAATGAGGAAACTGTTAAACGATTAAATTTAAGTCACAACTTAAAAATTGGGGCACACACCACAAACCAAAAGACCTATTTAAGTAGAGCTAGAAAGGATGGATGGCGAACGATCTACAGAAACTGCTTTCGTCCAACAGAAATCGGGAAAGTAGAGAGAGCACGAAAAGATGTAGCTTCGAAGAAGCTGAAGCAAGTCTTCCTCCATATCATCGGCCACTCGCGAGCGGTGCTCGAAGTTATGAAACAAACTAAGAAATTAATGAGACAGGCGATTTTTTCGCGCGCAGTGTGACACCCCACCCCCTTAAGGGGGCCGTGGCGCATGCGCTACTGCCCTAACAGTAGTAGCGTTGTAAAATTTTTTTTAGAGTCCGGCCACTTCGCGGCAGATGTCAGAAAGTGTCTTTCTGCTCGATCACATAGAAGCTCCGTTACGTGTTTCTTATCAATCGATCTCAAACAGATTTTATGAGCCTCAACATCAGAAATAACAAGACGGATGTAGACTAAACTGTGATAAAGCCGCTTTCAGACGTCTTGGGTAACGGCAAACAAAATTAAGACAATAACTTGTTGTCGGCAAATTTCCCACAAGTGATTACCATGATTCAATAGGGAAGAACTGAGACAATTTTCCATCGATTGATATTATAGTAAGAGGTGTCACCAAAGCTGCGACTGCGTTTCTGCCATCCGAATGTTCTTAAGGGATATGGTTAGGCGTTTCCCGAAAAAAATCTAAAGCATTCTCTGCTGGAGTAACAGGCAATTAACAAGTCAAACCGGGAAAGATTAATGGACATGGGTCAAGGTAACTGATTTCTTAGGCATCTGGTTCATCTAATCTCATTAAAAGAAATGGTTACATCGATGTGAAAGAATGTCTTAAAGTTTCTTTGCTGGCAGGTTTTTAAATGCTCCTTCCTCGTCGCAAAATCAGCCTGTTAACCCTTCGTAGACCAAAAAGTGTTATCTCGAGGCAGCGCTCACAACGCATTTCGCCACTGGGTCCACTATGACTCATCGCAAGCAAGGCCCAAAGTCGCTTCCCGCGAGATCAAGTGTCTTCAAAAAAAGAAAAAGAAAACACACAAGGAGATCCATCGACATCACATCCCGTGCGCACTGAAAATGTCGGACAATTTTGCATTTGCAGTGCAATCTTCTAATCAGCTATTGTGAAAAAAAAAAAGGTATCCTGCGCAGACATGCAGCGGACTGTACAAGCTTATTAGACGACAGCTTTGCGCGTATACGAACTTCGACTTTCTGCAACGCATACTCATCGCATGTTGGAAGAGTACCAAATAGGTCTACACAATTAGACCGTCAATGCCATAACATGCGATTGTAAAAGTAACCTATTAACAAAAAGGATCAATTATAGTTTACGTAAACATTTTATTCTTGGTAACCATAGACACGTAGGCGACCAATGCCGCATATGATAAGCTCATAAACAAGCCACACTAGAAAGCGAACGCTTTCCGTAGATGTTGTAAAACGCACCAATAAAGACTATCCGATATCGATTCATTAAAGAATGGAGATTAAACCTGGACATCTGGACATGTGGACACCAGGAACATGTTTAGTTAACGCTGTATCAAATGACTTGGCTACCGTAGCTTTTTAGCTTAAGTGATGGGGACGGTTCGCATAGAAGAATTATGAATTCACAGATGAATTTTGAAATAAGTACATTAAAAATTGTATACCAATTACTATTTATAACATCTTTATCAATGGGATAACACTATTTACTGACACAGCGGACATACGCAACTTGGCTGGCGACAACACCAAGGCAACACAATCGGGCAGCATAAGCGAGCTAAAGAAAGTCGTCGAGGCCGAACCAGATGTCCCAATGGGCTGTTTAATTATAAACGACCCTTAAAGGATAAACTTTATCATCATCATCATCATCATCATCATCATCGTCATCATCGTCATCGTCATCGTCATCATCATCATCATCATCATCATCATCATCATCATCATCATCATCATCATCATC